>WBNH01005627.1:212722-243102 GCA_013401255.1 Urocolius indicus | reverse complement strand
CGAGCTGCCGCCGCGATTCCGACGCAGGCGCCGAGCCCCCGGCGCGGATGTTTTCTCACGAGGGAACGAGCCTCCCGCAGCACGGCCGAGCTTCAGGCCGCTGCCCCGCGAGGCTCAACAGAGGCACCAACGAAACACGAAGAGATGCGCACCGCCCCCTGCACCCCGGCCCCGGCTCCGAGGCCTTTCTGCTCCCGAAGGTAAGAGGGCTGGGAGCGCGCCCCGGTGCCTTGGCCCGTCAGGCGGGAGAGCCCGCGCGGATGATGGGGCTGAGGCTGGGGCAAAGTCGATGGGGGGAGAAAGGGAACATAAACAAACAACGAACGACGAAAGTCTCCCGCAGGCGGACACGTGTGGCGCAATTCGCTTTGCTGGGGCGGCGGCGGCGGCGGACCGCCANGCGGCGGCAGCAGCAGCAGCAACTCCTCCCGGTCCCGCGGCGCTGCCCGGCCCCCGGGATACGCCTGACGGCGCGGCTGCAGCGAGCGGAGCGGAGCGGAGCGGGGCGGGGAGGAGGAGGGCCGGGCCGAGGGGTGGTCCCTCCCCTCCCCTCCCCTCCCGGTCCCGCCGCTCCATGGGACAGCGCGGGGTGGCTGGCAGCGAGCGCTGCGGTGCGGCCGGGGCAGCTCGGCCGCCGGTGCCCGAAGGCTCGCTCTGCAGCGGCGCTACCGGGGAACTTGGTTACAAACGAAGTGTGAGTATCCCGCCCCGCTGGCACCGCCGCTGCTGTGACCCTGCGGAGTTGTCCGTGCTTGTAAGGACCCGCACAACCCGCTTCACCTGCGCCGGTGGCAGCTCGTTACTTCTCAGGAAGGCACCTCACAGCGTTAAGAGTTTCCCGCACGCGTACCGATCTGGCTTTTCTTATCTTGGGGTTTTGTTGCATATTTGTAGCACGGCGGGCTGAAGGGCAGAGGAAGGGAACCTGTGTGTGTGCCAGCCGGGTACTTCCCCTGAGGCGACTTTGTGGCTGTTTCTTCTTGTCCTGTCACTGGTCATCGTTGTGGAGATGCTTCCACCTTCTCCACAGCCACACGTGGGTGACTTGAGAGAACCAATTGTTTGTAGTAAGGCTGAGGAGGAATTGTGAGGCAATAGCAAGGCTGTGCCGAGTCCTGTGCTTGGGCCACAAACCCCATGCAACGCTTGAGGCTTGGGGATGTGTGGCTGGAAAGCTGCCTCTTCAAAAAGCACCTGTGAGGGTGTTAGTCGAGGGCTGCCTTAATGTGAGTCAGCAGTGTGCCCAGGTGCCCCAAGAAGGCCAATAGCATCTTGGCTCATATCAGGAACTGTGTGGCCAGCAAGACCAGGGAAGGGATTGTCCCCTTGTACTCAGCACTGGTGAGGCCGCGCCTCAAGTACTGTGTTCACGTTTGGGCCCTTCATTCCAAGAGGGCCATGCAGGTACTGCAGTGTGTCCAAGGCAACAAAACTGGTAAAAGGTCCGGAGAATGTCTTTTGAGGAATGGCTGAGGGAAGTGGGGTTCTTTCATCTGAAGAAAAGGAGGTAGCTCTTATTGCTGTCTACAGCTACCTGAAAGGAGGTGGTAGTAAGGTGGGTATTAGTCTCTTTCCCCAAGTAACAAGCATCAGGACACAAGGAAATGGCCTCAAGTTGTGCCAGGAGACATTTAGATTCAATATTAGAAAAAGAAATTTTCACCAAAAGGTTTGTCACACATTGGAACAGGCTGACCAGGGAAGAGGTTGAGACACGTAGATGTGATGCTGTGGGACATGGTTTAGTGGAAGACTTGGCAGTGTTAGGTTAATGGTTGGACTTGATGATCTTAAATGTCTTTTCCAACCTAAACATTTCTGTGATTCTACAAGATAGCGTATAACTACAGTCACAGCTGGACCACTGCAATGTACCCCCCACCCTGTTAAAGAAACCTCATCAGTGAGAAACCATGCTGAATTAGTTTCACTGTTTCACTATGATAGTTATACTGGTCTAAAGGCATCTCCTGCAGGAGGGCAGGACATGAATCTTCATGGCTTTGTTAACAACATGGGGCTGCTGCTGTTAGTGCTGCTGCTGCAGGCTCCCAGGGCTGTAGCCATGAAGGATGGACAAGGTGAGGTTCTCTTTAACACATGCATATAAACAAGTGCATAATCACTTTCAAAGGTGTATTCTTTCATTTGTTCTCTCCACAGTTCTCTGAAACCTGTGACTTCTCCCAGCAGCAAACCAGCCATTAATTTTATTCTCACCAAAATGTTCCTAGTCTGTCAGCATGCAATGGAGAAATGTGGAGAGTCCAGTTTGGTCCATCAAGAGGATTCTCAAACTGAATCAGAGCCAGGCAGTGAGTCTTGATGTCTTTGCCACCATCTTTTCAGATAGTAAGCAACTCTTAACGTGTCTGTGTGCTTTCATTGACAGGTATGCAGCCTGGGCATGACTAGAAGAGGTACTAAGTTAACTCCTCCATGCTAGAGTGGTCATTTGGACACAGTTCAATGCCAAAATGTACTTTGTGACTGGTTTCTCATGTTTCTGGGAGAAAGCACACAGACACGTTAAGAGCTGCTTACTATCAGAAAAGATGGTTGAATACAGGCAGGGAAATGTATTTTCCCTCCAATATCATTCAAAGGACAGGTTGATACAACTCTGATAAACTTTTTGAAAGGGTTCAGCTCAGGGATGAGACATGGTGTGAAAAACTCAGCAGCTGCAATTAGAAAGCCCTGAAACCCACAATGCCCAGAGAAGTTGTGGATACCTCATCCCTGCAAGTGTTCAAGTTGGATGGAGCTTTGGACAACCTGATCTAGTGAAAGATGTCCCTGCCCATGGCATGGGGGTTGGAACTAGATGGTCTTTAAAGGTCCCTTCTAACCTAAACCATTCAGTGGTTGTACAATCTGAATGTGGACTGTGTAGGGAGACCGTTAAGTGGTGCCTCCTAACGTTTGTAAGTAGACCCTTTGCAAAAGGTCGACACTTCTGAGGTTTAGGGAAGTGCAGAGGAGTGTTGTGCAGTGCTCAAGAGGCAACAGCCGTATTGCTGTGGGCTGTCCTGCCCTCTAGTGCCCGCAGCGACCGCTCCTTCTGTTCTCTTCTCTGCTCCCCCTCGCACCCCCACACACACCCCGGAGCTGCAGATGCCCAGCCCTTCCCTGGACCACCATGGCTGCAGAGCTGGCCACCCCGCAGCCTTACCTGCCTACTGGAGACAGCTGCTACTGGACCAGAGAAAGGAGATTTGGAGAGGAAGGGCTTCAGGATGAGTCCCCGTGGGGAGGTGGTGTGAGGGATGTGATGCTCAGCTGGGATGGCTCCCCCAGCCACCTGCATGCCAGCCCCTGAGAGACCCTGCCAGTGGCAAGTCGTGCTGCACTGCTTGCATGTCTTCCAGCTGTTACCTCAAACAGGTAACAGCTACACCATTACCCCAAATCCCTCCTCCCCTTCTTACTATTGCTCATGGTTTTCCTGGTTCTCCAGTGACCAACAGGATGCAAGAAGTCCTCTCCCCTGCCAACCTACCCATCTATGGGGCTGCATCCCAGCACAGGGCTATGAATGGAAAACTGCCAGTGCAGCATAAAGCTTCACAGCTGCATGGCCCCATAAAAACATACCTCATTACAGCAAACTCTACCCTCTACCACACTACACTGCTTGAGTGGTCTCCATACATTTTATCTAAGTAAAAATGCAGGACATGTGATTCATTGGTTTGTAATAATAATTTAAGAATACACAATAGTGCCACAACCTATTTAAATAGTATAATTCAACACCTAATACCTTTTTTAGCAATCGAACACAAAGCAGGAGTGACAACATTCAAAATACTCCAGGTGATCACCTTCCTCTTGGAACTTTCCAAACCCAAACATTCAAATCAGCATTTGTTTAGATCTTTTGAGGAATGACAAGTGACAGCCCTCTGGGTTACACTGAGGCTCCTGTAAATACATGACAAAACAATCATTCAATGTTGAGGAATCCTTAAAACGGACACACTGTTCCAGAAATGAGCTGAAACAGTTACAATGCTCATGAATCGCGTCACAAAGCTGTGTTATTTCTCTAGGTAAAATTAGCCTGAAGTCATTTACCTGATTTATGTGAAGTTGTGACAGGAGTCCACATCATTACTGGGGGGGGGGGGGGGAACCCCCAGTGCAAAATCTTGTTCCTACTAAAGCTGAGATAAACCTTCCCCTAACTGCAATGTCTAAACCAGAGTTTCAACTCTTTGATTACAGTCATGTGCATAACAAGAAAATCCTCTTAGAAACTGTACAGACAGCTGTAGTGAGCACTGACTGCCTTACTTTATACACGTAACATGTTTTGCTGGATGCTATGAGGAATCGATCATAAATGAAAACACAAGGACACTTGGTTGAAATATGGTTAATTTAGCAAACAGAGAAGTTTACAGGGAAATATTCCAGCTCAGAACAGCATCAATGGGTGTGTTTGTCTACAGACTGTACTATGTGACTCCAGACGCTCTATTTTATCGTATTCATATTACACCAAACCACTGAGTGGATTTGTAGGTGGTTACATCTCATTACTTCAAATTTTCAGCCACCTACAGAGAGAGGTAACTACCTGACACCAACCAAAGGAGCTTTCCCATGTAATCAGCAGCTGCCCTGATTGTCACTGGGTGTCATAGCTCAGGATGGACAGAATGCAGGGTCTGCCTTTGAAGCTACAGGGACAAGTGGTCTGGGGAAAAGTCTGGATGTCCCTTTTGAGGGTATGAAATGTGGAACAGGTCTTTGTCTCTTCCTGGCACTCTCTTCCTTTGTCATTCCTGACATCCCACTCTCAGACTGGGATCTGGCCTGCTGGGTTAGCACAGATCTTCTCTGACCTGCAGAGAGGAGATATCACAAAGCAGCCTGCACAAGGACTTTTTCCACAGGTGCAGCTAGCAAGGAAACTGTGTTGCTGCAATGGAGCACAGATGTGTTTTTCTGAGGGGAAAGCCTCACTTGAGGAACTGGCCCATGAGCAGGCAGATATAGATGGCAGTGCAGACGCACATTTGTCAGTCCTGTCTGGTACCATTTTTAGTGAACCATCAGGAAAGGATGATTACAAGGGATTACAAAGAAAACTGAAGCTGGACTTAGCACATCGTTCCAGCCCCTCAACAATGCTCTGGGACTCAGGAAGCTTGGGAGAATTGTACACTGTGCCGTGGTTTAACTGCAGCCAGCAACTAAGTACCATGCTGCTGCTTGATCATTTCTCCTTCCCTACCCTGGTGGGATGGGGAGATAAACTGAAACCAAGTAAAACTTGTAAGTTAAGAACAGTCTAATAACTGGTTTGGTTTTTAATTTTTTTAGTTATTAATAGTAATGAAAAGGAAGGTAACAAGAGAGTGAAATAAAACCCAAGAAAGACAAATGCTGTACAGTGTAGTTGCTCATCACTTGCTGACCGATGCTCAGCCAGTCCCTGAGCAGCGACCCCCTCCCCTCAGCCAATTGCCCTCAGTTTATACACTGGACATGATGGAATGGAATGGACATGATGGTATGGAATGGATGGTATGGAATATCCCTTTGGCCAGTTTGGGTCAGCTGTCCTGGCTGTTCACCCTCGTGACTATTGTGCCCCTCCAGCCTTCTTGTTGTCAGAGCATGAGAAGATAAAAAGTCCTTGACTTAGTATAAACACTGCTTAGCAACAACTGAAAACATCAGTGTGTTACCACCATTTTTCTCATACTAAATCCAAGCCACAGCACTGTACCAGCTACTAGAAAGAAAATTAACTGTCCCAGCCAAAATCAGGACACGGTGGCAGAAATTCCTAGTGGCAGATAACTCTTTAACTTGAAGAAGAACAGCCTTTGCTATTGCTTGAGATGCCCACCCAAGTTTGTCAGGAAAGGAGAGATTTAACATGAATGAAAAGAAATTTAATTAAGTGCTGTAGTAGCTACCTTTCAAAATAGGGACAGTAAGGAAATTCTATTATTAGAGCACTAGCAAAGCACTTGCAAAGGTTATTAGAGTACTCCAAATGTCCTTCTCATGACCTCCTAACACAGGGTGTAGGACATCACTACTTTCCAACTGTAAATGACCCAGGTTTTTGATGGATTGGACTGTGTAAAAGGGTACAGAATTTCATTGCCATTTATTACACTAGTAACTTCTCTCTTGCTCCTTACAGCCTGAAATCAGCAATATCAGCATATGGAAGACACACTTTAATGCTCTACTGTTGCTTAGGTTTGTCCTTCAGCATGGCTAGGGCACAATACTTGTAAACAGACAGGAATTCATTTCTTCTTTCTAAGACATTCACCTCCATTTACTCAATGACTTGCCTGCTTGTTATTCAGTTTCCAAATTCTCTGTTCCTGCTTGATCCAATTCTTCTAACTGGAAAGAGCTGCGACGTGAAGGCTGCTCTTCATCAACAGGATGGTCAGTCTCTTCATTCTCTGCAGCCAGTTGGTCAGCAGTGTCTGTCTCACCAGCCACCTCGGGTGCTGCATCTGTTGGCCCCGGCTCTGTCTGATCAGACTCAGGTACATGGCTAAATGCATCTAAACGGTTTTCAACCACTGTACGAATCAAGGCTGAAACAGAGAAAGCCACCCTTAACAAACATGGAGGAACAAAAACATAACTTGAAATTATTTTATGTATTAGTGACCTACAGCTTCTTAAACAGGGGGAAAAAAACCCACAAATAACACTAAAAATTAAAGAATACTTGAACAAGAACAAACATTCCTACTGCTATTCTGGCAAAATGAGCTGTTTCCACTGAAAGCAGTGATTTGAAAGACTTCACCCAGATTGTTTTGTTCACTTCCTCACAGTTCCTTCCAGAACAGGTCATCCTGTGTAGTGGGTTTGTGTGGCCAGGTTTTGGTAGCAGGGGGCTACGGGAGTGGCTTGTTTAGGAAAAAGCTTTTAGAAGCCTCACCTGTATCTGATAAGGCCAGCGCCAATTTGTCCTCCGTGACTACAAACATATCTGCTTTTACTGAGGGTGCTTCCTTTCTATTTCACAGTTCTTTTATTGGACAGGGGCAAAATAAATCCTTTAAGTAGCATCTTTCTTCAAATAGGTCAAAAATGGATCGTTAAGAGAATTTTCCTGTGCTTTTGCATAAGGAGGGAAAGAAGCCACAAATTGTGTCAGCTGAGGCTGTGTCTGCCTCTACAAAACTTGGAGAATACAATTTGCAGTTCCTTAATGTTTACTCAACACTGATTGATTTGCTATAAGCCAGGAACTATGGAGGGTACATAGCAAAATGGGATGCTGATATTACTTATTAGCCTGCTACAGGTGCTTCTGTGTATCTTAGAACTGGTGCAAGACCATAGTATCTGGTTAAAAAGTGAAACAGAAAGATTTAACAGGAATATTGTAGATGTTCCCCTCCACAGCATATCCTGCAGCAGCATTCTCCTTGGGATGTTTATTCAGTAGTCACATACAATGCATCCCACCCCTCTGAAGAACTACATGAAGAAGTGATCCTTAAATGTTCTTATCAGCACATGTATCATAGGAAAAAATACCTAACAGATCAACTGTTGTTAGTCAAATCATATCTTAAGAAAGGATCCTGGTTAAACTGAACATAAACCCAAAGGAAACAAACGCAATTGTAATTCAAAGCCAAAATCACAGCAGGAGGAAAACTACAGGAATGAAGATGTAATGCAAATATAAAAAGTGGTTTGATCCAGGACCACCAGAGTGGACACACATTCATCACAATTTTGTGTCTCTACACAAGACAGAGTTTAGATTGTTCAGGTGTTTCAGCTGCAGCCTCTGAGACTGACTAATAAAAGAACCTGAATATTTAGCTTGAACTAGCCTAAAAGATGGATGATATTTTAATCTTTTTCAAAAGCAAGGACATGATTACTGACTGCTGAGGAGGTAACCCTTTGTGTCAATGAAGAGTGTTGGTGACCTAACTTCTCAGTCAGTCATGACCTATGATTATCCTTCTCTTTTCAGGTAGGATGAACATATTTCTCCATAGCTCAGGGAGCTTACATAAATTAATTAAGAGACTTTCACGGTATACATCTGTCTGTAGACAGAATGGGCTTTTCTGTTCTCACTGGCATAGTCAGGCACACTACAGAGAACAGCACAGCAAATGTGGCTGTGTCACACATGAGAAATGAAAGTTTTATAGCACAGAGAAGAATTGGTGTTCTTTATAATTGTTCTGCTCCTGCCAAATGTATTTCATATCCCAGTATCAACACCTCTCAAACAGTATAAAAACAGCAGAAAGGGGATAGTACAGCACTTCTGTGTATGTATGCAATTAAGTAACACTGATGTATGCAGTAGTAGTTTTCTAACATAAACCAAAAATAAAATAAACATGAAAAGCCATGGCTACTTGTAGTTCTTGCTGAAATGGCACCTCCTACCTTAACCCACAGTGACCCTTGTCAATGTGTTCCAACCAGGGAAAAAACAATCAAGAACAGCAAACAGCCCAGATTACATCCCAGGACTGGCAACTTACAGTCAAGCACTGTCCTTCCTAGAATCTTCTTCTCTAGTGTTTCTTCCACTTCTGTCATCAGCCACGGAAGGAATTCTGTCTCAATATCTGTAAGAATTTAGCAGGAAGAAGGAAAGAAAAAAAGTCTTTTTATTAAGAATGAGCAACAGGATCTCGGGGCTGTTTTTCATTTGCTATGGCCATTACAGGATTAACATCCTTGCCAAAAGATGCTTTGCAAGAGTTTCTTATCTCCTGTTTCTCTTACTAAGGTTCCTTATCATTATGGACCCAGACCAGAGTTCTCTCAACGGCAGTGAGTTTCAAAAGGGTCTGGCAGCCTTGAAAGGCTAACATAGATGAGATACACAGTAATGTACTAGTGAGATGAAAATAGCCATCCTGAACAAGTCAGGAGAATAACATTTCCTGCCCTGCTTTCCAAAGACATCTGGCTTCTGGTCTGCTGAAAGCACTTGTTTCCTCTGACTAAAGATCTCTTGCTTACCCGTGTATTTCTCAAATCACGCTCTTTTTACATTGCGACCCCAAAGCCTGCCCTGTTTGCAAAATACACTCAACTTCTGCATTTGCCCCATAACTCACTCTGCAAAGTGTTATCATTCCCTAGCTGCAGTCTGTGCACTTGTGTGGGGCCTGGGGAAGTGCCCCAGGGTGCAGGATGGTAGCCTATAAGAAATGTTGATGATTCTAAAAGCTTGAAAGTCACCAATGTAGAACTCAAAAACTATTTTTGAGGCCCAATTCTAATTGACTCATTTCTCCCTTGCTCTGATAATCATGAAAAAAAGATTCATTACAACATACAGATTTATTTGCCTGTCCTATAATAAATTTACTTCAATTTGGATCTCTCATTCTGCTCTACCAATCCTAAAGAGCCATTATCTCTTTCCAAATCAAAAGCAGCTCTTCTCATCGTCACACTGTCAGCTCTTGCTTATTCTTGACTGCTTGTGCAGATAAGCAATAATGCTTGTTTGTCTTAAAAAGAATTTGAAAACTATGAGTTTGGAAACTATTGGTTCAGCCACAAATGTAAATGAATAAAGCCTTATGACAGTATCCAAAACAGGATCATAGAATTGTAGGGTTAGAAGGGACCTTCAGAGATCATCTAGTCCAACTCCCCTGCAGAAGCAGGTTCACCTAGATCAGGTCACACAGGAACATGTCCAGGCAGGTCTTGAAGACCTCCAAGGAAGGAGACTCCACAACCCCTCTGGGCAGCCTGTGCCAGGGCTCCCTCACCTCAACAGTGAAATAGTTTTTTTCTTATATTTAAGTGGAACTTTTTGTGTTGCAGCTTCATCTTGTTACCCCTTGTCCTGTTGCTAGATCCCATAGAAAAAAAGGGATGTCCCAACCTCCTGACACCCACCATTTAGATATTTGTAAATGTTAATAAGATCTCCCCTCAGTCTCCTCCAGACTAAACAGCCCCAGTTCCTGCAGCCTTTCCTCATATGAAAGATGTTGCAGTCCCCTGATCATCTTGGTGGCCCTGTGCTGGACTCTCTCCATAATAGGACATAATAATAACAGGACAGTAAGCTTTTTTTGTGGTCATTTTTGACCTTTGTATTACTCAGTTCGCACATTAAAACAAACCAACCAAGCAAGCAACCAACCTCTTTCTATGGGGTCATAAAAATATCCACTGTCATTAAGGTTGTTGAAGACCGACGGAATGAGATCAGCCAAGTAATGCTGAGCAAAGGCCCGAGCTGCGATTTTCTCAGTGGTCTCTTTCTGCTTCTGCAGCAGTTGCATGTGCTGGCGTTTGCGACGTTCCTGTCAAGGTAACATCATATGTGAAACGTTCAGCTGTTACTCCTTTGATCTAGACCTTGAAGAATGACCACAGTGCGAGAGTCATAAAATAGCAAAGATAACCAAATACTTGTTGGCTCTACTTGGTATTTGCAGCTTCAAACTTTCCCAAAAACTCCTCATATGAAAGAGTGCTTGAAAGCTTGTACTCCATCTGTGGAGTATTAAAACCCACAAGGACTAGAGGGAAACACATTCCTTTGGTATACCTTTTCTGATTTTGGCAAGTCTGTAAAATAAGAGCCCTGCAGTTGGCCAAATGAAACCCTTCTCTGATACCTTAGTATGCATTAGTCTCATGACTCTGCTTTATTACTGCAGATCAAGCTTAATGTTGGCTTTGGAATGAGATGAACTTGGATCAAGATTTCCTGAACTTTTCATCTTTCCAATGTTATGTCCTGTTTGATGTAAGAAAAGATTTTAAAACTCAAAGTGGTCCAGGAAAACATAAAAAACCTCAGGTATATAAGTCTGATGAAGAGTGTGCAATTAAGACTTGCCTTTTCTGTTTATTCCTATTTACTAGAGAGCATTAATGTAGCTTAACACTTGGGGATCTGAGAGGTATGTGTGCACACACAGTAGTGCATGCAAGAGTAGGAGGTGACTCTCTTACTTTCAAGTACTCTTTACTGTTTGTTTAGCAGTTATAATGAAAAAGTTTGAGTAACAGCTGCACAAGGTACAGAAGAAAATGCTGTTGAGCTTGGGCTCTTGATCAGGTGGTCCAAATACACCAGATTATTATACCACGACTTCTCCAAATAAACACAACAGCATGGTGCTGGTGCATGAGAGCAAATGGCAGAAGGCAAATATATGGCACCAAAATGCTTAGAGAAATAGCCAACTTGACTGTACCCTTTTTGGGCACATCCCACTTAGTTCACAGCTTGTCTTTCAGCACTGGAAATGGTTTTGTCTCTTCTGATGAGCATTCAGACAGGCCTGTTCTGCTCTTAGGAAGTCCTACCTTCTCTTCCCTGTATCTCCTGTCCTGCTCTTCCAGGCGTTGCACTTCAGCCAGCTCAGCATTACGCAGCTCTGCATAGGCTCGCTGACGTGCCCACAACTGGGCCAGCTCTTCTTCCTCCATCACTTCCAGCAAAGCTTGCTCCACTGTTTTCCCAATCAACACTTCCAGGATCGGCTTGACTTCAATGTCAAAGTCAAACAACTGAGGATGGGAGTCAGGGAGACAGACATAAATGACCCCCGGTCACAATCACTCTCAACACCTTGGCAGAGAGAAAAGGTGGGGCAAACAAAGCCCTTGTGCTGGTCAGGGCTGAGAAGTGCAGGTGGGAGGTCAGTGTCAGCTAAGGCAGGAGGATGAATGCAGATAGGGGCTAAGTGATGAGTGGGCTGCAGTGAGACACTGCACACCCTACCACAGACACCGTGGGGGCTGCCAAGGAGAAGCAGAGCCCTCACCTGGACCCTGGCTCTGTGTTTCCAACCTTTTCTCAGGCTGGACACCTTCTATGGGGGAAAGTGTTTCTCAACATTGTGATTCTTAGCTGAAGGCAGCAGAGCCAGTGCACATAGAGAAGCACCTTCCTTAACTTTGGACTTAACCTCACAGCAGACATTGGAGACTTTTTTGTCTTTTTTTGCATGTTCTATGAGGAAAGGTTTCTTTCTGTTTCAGCTTCAACTTTGCATCAGAAATGTGCTTTGTATGGGAGACATGTTTTGACAGCACCTGACTTTGCTTCATACCTCTCCTTCTTCAATTTGTGTGGCTACATCTTTCCCTGTTTTGGCCGGTATGAAGAATGGAGTGGGTGGTCTGTCCAAAATTGCATCTGTCTGACACTCTGTATCAACCTCTATTACTCGGTCACTAATCTCTTCCAAATACAGTTCTAGAAACAAAAGCACAATGAATGCTGGAAGTTAGATTATTTTCACTTTAACTCTCAATTATTTGTGGTGATTCCACGTTACATCCAAAGAGCACAATAAAATGTTTTCAGTAGTGTTTTGCTTTGCGTTTGTTTTTATAGACACCTCAGCTTCAAACATAGAGCAGTTTGCTGCATAGGCCACCTGATGCCACATTCTCTGCAATCTCAGGTGCACTTCTTGCAGGTGATTCCTAAAAGGGTATTTCATTTAGCAGGTTTCAAAAGACAGAGACTAGAGCATTTTAACCCACCCTGAAGAATAAGCAGTTCCTGGTGGAGTCAACAGGATAGGGCAGTTTCCAAAAGGGATAATGATTGCTTCTCTACTAATGAGCAATACTCAAAATGTACATTTTTTTCTCCCACCGTATGTAGCAAATCAGAACACTGGGTCCATTGAGTTTAAAGAATTATAATTTACTTCTGGCCTCACCAGAATCGGCCTTGAGGTAACCACAAACCTATAACAGCATGTGCTTGACTTGAATGACAACAGTCTGTCTCCTACTGCAGAGATAAAATAGCTAGGCTCTGAAAATAAGATCTGTGGAGTACTTAAAATTATCTGTAGTCAGTGGGAAGGATACGAGACCGTGACTTCCACACTAGACAGTCTCCTTTGCCTCCAACAATGTTTGAATGGCAAAAAAGCTGCTGTGTGCACTGGAGGTGGTGCAGGAGGTCCAGGAGGGCAGGAGCTAGGGAA
This sequence comes from Urocolius indicus, assembly GCA_013401255.1. Taxonomy (NCBI): domain Eukaryota; kingdom Metazoa; phylum Chordata; class Aves; order Coliiformes; family Coliidae; genus Urocolius; species Urocolius indicus. The sequence goes on along the minus strand of WBNH01005627.1, from coordinate 230,134 downwards.
CATTCAGAAACAAAAGACCATGCCTGTTTAGCACATAACACAGCTGTTTTCCCAGGGTGTCAGTCAGTCCCACCTGAAATTATTTTCAGAGGGCACAGCAATACATTTGTGGTGGTTTAGCCTGACGTCCACCCAGTCATAAAAACACTCGCCTTCCTAAACTAGAGAGGAGAGAGAGAGAGAAATGTAACAAATAGCTTGTGAGTTAAGGACAGAGAGATCACTCAGCAATTAGCATCACAGGCAAACCAGACTCAACTTAGAGAGAAAAAGGTTTGATTTATTAAAGAAGCACTAAGAGCAGGGATATGAGAAATAAAACCGTCTTAAAAACACCTCCCTGTTGCTGCTGCAGTTTTGCAACTGTGCAACAACTTCTTCTCAAATCTGTTATTCACAGAAGCGTTACCTCCATCACTAACTGGCCAGGCCTGAGTCAGGTGCAGGGTCCAGCTTAAAATTGACTGGCCCTAACCCTGTCAGCTACAGGGGAAGCTTCTGGCAACTCTTTTTGTTTAAAGAAGCCACCTCTGTAGCCCCCCTGCTACTGAAAAACCTGGCCCAGGCCAAAACCACTACAACATTGCACTCGCCTCATGATTACCCCACTGCCAAGATTTATTCTTCCTACAAATAAAATTGGTTTTCCATCAACAGGGCAGTTTCCTATTCCAAATTAGGGTGATTCCCCCAATTTTTAGCAGAAGTCTTATCTGTGGCTACACTCTAAGGAAAAGCTTTTAAACCCCCTCAATTTTAAGCATAAACCTCTCAGATAATGATGGAAAGGATAAATGAAAAAGTCGCAACTAGTGTTTAAGAATGTACACTTAAAAGCTGAAAAAAAACCCACCTGACTCAGAGCCTCTGGGAAAACGCCACTAATTAGCCAAGTTTATTAAATACAACTAAAAATAAGGGGCTATAAGTAAAGGATTACAGAACCTCTGCTTTTAGCATTCTGTGATTATAACTGTATGTGATTCTACAAACTCCACCATTGATTTAATAAGTGAATATAGGACAACAAGTTTTTGTTCTCANACACCTTCTATGGGGGAAAGTGTTTCTCAACATTGTGATTCTTAGCTGAAGGCAGCAGAGCCAGTGCACATAGAGAAGCACCTTCCTTAACTTTGGACTTAACCTCACAGCAGACATTGGAGACTTTTTTGTCTTTTTTTGCATGTTCTATGAGGAAAGGTTTCTTTCTGTTTCAGCTTCAACTTTGCATCAGAAATGTGCTTTGTATGGGAGACATGTTTTGACAGCACCTGACTTTGCTTCATACCTCTCCTTCTTCAATTTGTGTGGCTACATCTTTCCCTGTTTTGGCCGGTATGAAGAATGGAGTGGGTGGTCTGTCCAAAATTGCATCTGTCTGACACTCTGTATCAACCTCTATTACTCGGTCACTAATCTCTTCCAAATACAGTTCTAGAAACAAAAGCACAATGAATGCTGGAAGTTAGATTATTTTCACTTTAACTCTCAATTATTTGTGGTGATTCCACGTTACATCCAAAGAGCACAATAAAATGTTTTCAGTAGTGTTTTGCTTTGCGTTTGTTTTTATAGACACCTCAGCTTCAAACATAGAGCAGTTTGCTGCATAGGCCACCTGATGCCACATTCTCTGCAATCTCAGGTGCACTTCTTGCAGGTGATTCCTAAAAGGGTATTTCATTTAGCAGGTTTCAAAAGACAGAGACTAGAGCATTTTAACCCACCCTGAAGAATAAGCAGTTCCTGGTGGAGTCAACAGGATAGGGCAGTTTCCAAAAGGGATAATGATTGCTTCTCTACTAATGAGCAATACTCAAAATGTACATTTTTTTCTCCCACCGTATGTAGCAAATCAGAACACTGGGTCCATTGAGTTTAAAGAATTATAATTTACTTCTGGCCTCACCAGAATCGGCCTTGAGGTAACCACAAACCTATAACAGCATGTGCTTGACTTGAATGACAACAGTCTGTCTCCTACTGCAGAGATAAAATAGCTAGGCTCTGAAAATAAGATCTGTGGAGTACTTAAAATTATCTGTAGTCAGTGGGAAGGATACGAGACCGTGACTTCCACACTAGACAGTCTCCTTTGCCTCCAACAATGTTTGAATGGCAAAAAAGCTGCTGTGTGCACTGGAGGTGGTGCAGGAGGTCCAGGAGGGCAGGAGCTAGGGAACATTCAGAAACAAAAGACCATGCCTGTTTAGCACATAACACAGCTGTTTTCCCAGGGTGTCAGTCAGTCCCACCTGAAATTATTTTCAGAGGGCACAGCAATACATTTGTGGTGGTTTAGCCTGACGTCCACCCAGTCATAAAAACACTCGCCTTCCTAAACTAGAGAGGAGAGAGAGAGAGAAATGTAACAAATAGCTTGTGAGTTAAGGACAGAGAGATCACTCAGCAATTAGCATCACAGGCAAACCAGACTCAACTTAGAGAGAAAAAGGTTTGATTTATTAAAGAAGCACTAAGAGCAGGGATATGAGAAATAAAACCGTCTTAAAAACACCTCCCTGTTGCTGCTGCAGTTTTGCAACTGTGCAACAACTTCTTCTCAAATCTGTTATTCACAGAGGCGTTACCTCCATCACTAACTGGCCAGGCCTGAGTCAGGTGCAGGGTCCAGCTTAAAATTGACTGGCCCTAACCCTGTCAGCTACAGGGGAAGCTTCTGGCAACTCTTTTTGTTTAAAGAAGCCACCTCTGTAGCCCCCCTGCTACTGAAAAACCTGGCCCAGGCCAAAACCACTACAACATTGCACTCGCCTCATGATTACCCCACTGCCAAGATTTATTCTTCCTACAAATAAAATTGGTTTTCCATCAACAGGGCAGTTTCCTATTCCAAATTAGGGTGATTCCCCCAATTTTTAGCAGAAGTCTTATCTGTGGCTACACTCTAAGGAAAAGCTTTTAAACCCCCTCAATTTTAAGCATAAACCTCTCAGATAATGATGGAAAGGATAAATGAAAAAGTCGCAACTAGTGTTTAAGAATGTACACTTAAAAGCTGAAAAAAAACCCACCTGACTCAGAGCCTCTGGGAAAACGCCACTAATTAGCCAAGTTTATTAAATACAACTAAAAATAAGGGGCTATAAGTAAAGGATTACAGAACCTCTGCTTTTAGCATTCTGTGATTATAACTGTATGTGATTCTACAAACTCCACCATTGATTTAATAAGTGAATATAGGACAACAAGTTTTTGTTCTCAGATGAATTATGAAAAAAACTCAAGTCTTTTACCTGTCTGCACATGAACGTGTTCCCTGCCTTCCACAGGCTCAGGCGTTCTTACTTGCATTTGCTCTTTTGCACGCTTTCTAGCCAGTGCCCTTTTCCGTGCTTCCCTCTGCCTCTGAATCTCAAGAGGACTGGGTTGGGTACTCTGAGCAGGGATGAAGAAGAAAAAAAAAGATCCCACAAACCAGAATAGACTTTGTACTTGAAAATGATACTAATTTACCTCTACAGGAAAACAAAAGTTGTTGTTCGATTTTAATGCTATAGAGCTAGCCTTTTGGATTTACTTGTCTGGGTCCCGACCCTACATTTTCAGTTACTTTAAAGACCGTAGGGCGTGAAACTAAGAAGGTATGCTAGCTGCCTACAGGCACATACTACTGGCATCTAGCACTAAGTGCAATTAGCTGTCATTTGGAAGTGGATATCGTATACAGAACTCTAGATGGTGATGTCTCCATCCTTGGAGATATTTGAAAGACGTACCGAATGAGGTGCTGAGGGGCATGGTTAAGGGGTAGGCTTAGCAGCGTTAGGGTAGCATTTCCAACCGAAATGATTCTATGATTCTAAGCCGTAGCAGGATGCACACACAAAACATACCACAGGCATGACTTTCAGTGCGTAAGTGTTGCCGCGCACCACTCTCCTGTCGAACATGAGGTTGGCGTAGCGAACAGGTTCCGTTTCTCTGCAACAGCAAGCACAGGTAGTCGTGACTGAGCCACAACCCATACACTAACACCTCAAACAAGCCACAAGGGCTTCAGATGGCCAAGGCTCTACCCCCAGGGCCTCGGGACGGAGGCCGGGCAAGCGGGGCGAGGGAGGCGGGCGGAGGGGAAAGGCGCGAAAAGCAGGAGGGGGCAGCGGTGGCCGCAGGGGCGGGAGGCGCGCCCGGCCGGACACCCGCACTCACTGCTCGGCGGCGGCCGGCGCCGATCGGTACTTGGGGCNCTGGGGGGGGGGGGGGGGGGGCGTGAGGCTGGCTGCGGTAGCTGTAGACGACGGCGGAGGCCGCCTCCATCTCCTGCCGGCGGGTGGGCAGCATGGCGGGGTCCGGCCGGGGCGCGGCGGGCCCGGCCTGCGGTAGCCGGGCAGTTCGGTGGTGCGGCGCGAGCGCCCGAACGCACTGTAGCGACCGTCGTTAAGGCAACGTGCGGGCGGGGCGGGGCGGAGCGGGGCGCGCTGGGGCTGCAAACCGCGCATGCGAGGCGGCGGCGGCTGGGGTGGCTGTGGTGCGGGATGCCGGCGGGAGGTGGTGCGGGATGCCGGCGGGAGGTGGTGCTGCGGGATGCCGGCGGGAGGTGGTGCTGCGGGATGCCGGCGGGGGCTGTGCTGCGGGATGCCGGCGGGGGCTGTGGTGCTGCGGGATGGCCGCGGGAGGTGGTGCTGCNTGCTGCGGGATGGCGGCGGGAGGTGGTGCTGCGGGATGGCGGCGGGAGGTGGTGCTGCAGGATGGCGGCGGGAGGTGGTGCTGCGGGATGGCGGCGGGAGGTGGTGCTGCGGGATGGCGGCGGGAGGTGGTGCTGCAGGATGGCGGCGGGAGGTGGTGCTGCGGGATGGCGGCGGGAGGTGGTGCTGCGGGATGGCGGCGGGAGGTGGTGCTGCGGGATGCCGGCGGGAGGTGGTGCTGCGGGATGGCGGCGGGAGGTGGTGCTGCAGGATGGCGGCGGGAGGTGGTGCTGCGGGATGGCGGCGGGAGGTGGTGCTGCGGGATGGCGGCGGGAGGTGGTGCTGCTCACGGTCCGGCGCATCTTCCCGCCGTGGAAGAGCGAAAAGCCTGAGGGAGACGTGGGGAGGAGGGTGCCGGCTCGGCAGGCGCTTGGGGCGGTTGGCGGAAAGCAGCCGCTATAACTGGGTACGCGTGTGCGGTTGGTGGTGCTGCGCGCCCTTGCCCGGCCGAGGTAATGACGGAGCTTACCCGCGAGGCGTCATCGTCCTCCTCCCGTCCTGAAAGACAACCCGGACAGCCGAGCTCCCAGTTTTGTTTTTCCCACAAAAGTAGAGGATTTGAATACTGTAAAGGTGTCCTATGATGGGAGATAGAAGAGTGAGGTGAGCCCTCGGTATGCCATGGCATCCATAGTAAGCTCCATGCCCTATCATGAGAATGTGTTTTCAGGGTCTATGAAGAATTTCCATTAAGGCAAATATAACAGAAACTAATGGTTACTGATATAGCTCTTTTTTTTTTTTTTAACTCATGTGGGTGGTAAAATGCTTTGATTGCTTTGGCAAAACTGAGCATATACAGTAATCCGTGCCCTTTCCTTCTGAAATCTTTGAATCACATGTAAATCATGTATGAAATGCTACTTATTTCAGTACAGTCGTGTTTCCATGGCAGATGTCTGTGCTTCACGACAGCCATGGGCAGACAGTCACAGACAAGAGAATTGCAAGTAGAAGGGAGTGCTTCACAGGAGGTGTGCAAAGCACAGGGGGGAAGCTGTGCAGTGAAAGAAACTTTTAGAAAGAGAAGTACAACAAAACCACTCCAAACAAACAAACAAAAAAATCCCCAACAAACCTAGCAAGAAGCAAGGTCAAGTGTGGGAGGCAAAGGAAAAGAGGAAGGGATGGTTTTGTGATTAGCAATTGGAATGGGAGTCTTGATGACAACATGCTTACTAGATGAGTAGGGGTACAAGAGGATATGAGGCTGCTGGAACACAGTGCAAGTATCACTGGAGTGGGAGGGTAAAGCAGTCCTTGTGTCTGGGCAAAGCTGATGAATGAACAGCTTGGTCCAGCCAAGCCAGAGAACTATGACCCTTAAATTTGACCAGAACCAGTATAACTCTTTGATTTTGGGCACCTACATTGAATTTTCTGACAATTTGAGTTTGGCTGTGCAGCTGTTTCTGCTTTCGGACTGGGGACTTGAAACCTGGGCAGACATTTCCAGGCTGTTAGGAACATGGTATTTTCTGTTTGCATGAAAAGCAGCTGCAGCATAGCCTTCAAAAACTCTACACATGTCCAGTAAGGAACTGTGTGTGTTTGATCAACAACCCTAGAAATGTGGCTGGAATGAACTAAGTGGGGAGATGACAAGAAGAGGGCCTGTAACCATTGGAGCAAAGTTTCCTGAGGAGCTGCTTGTTACACACATACCCATTGCCCACAAATCTTACAAAGATGGTGTTGCATCACAAGTTAATTCTATTAAGCTGGCCCCAGCCTGGTGTCGCACCCATCGGGTGAATTTCGTGTTCACCTAAAATATGCACTGATTGAATGGCAGCAAGTGTCCTGCTTACCTCTGTGAAACACTGCTAACTCTTAAGTTAACCATTTAATGCAGAAGTGTTGCAAGTATTGTGTGGGGGAGGTGAATGTCTCTGATTTGGCAGGTTAGCAGAGCTTTCTGAGTGACAAAGCCATGCCCAGGAAAAACTTCATCTCTTCTCCCGTACCTCCTTTTACAATGTTGGGGGTTTTTTTTTGCTAAAAATACCCCCTGAGTTCTGGAATATTTCATGTCATCACAGGAGTGACTGCAGCAAGGAGCCAAAACCACAATGATTGCAGTCGGATGGTCAGGCTGCTGTTAGTACCCATAACTGTGCTCCAGGTCTTATAGTCACAGTGGCTGTTTCACATATTCTTTGGAGGATTGACTGGGACCTGCACAGATCTCAGTGCAGGAGGTTTTGCTTTGGAGGTGGACCTGCCTGGCAAGGAATCAATCAGCCCATATGGCACCTAAAAATGGTCTTTTGAAGTGCCTTCAGCTGACTTGAAAGGTACAAAGCAAGGGCTTTGTCCTCTTCCATTTTTGCTGTGGGGCTGTTAAAATGCCCTGGAGCCACAAACAGACTATTTTTATGTGTTTGTTTTCATGAAAATTTCTTGGCACTGTACCAGGCCTTATGGCGTGCCCCAGGGCTTTCTGGATGAGAAATGAGTTTATTCACAGCCAACCAAATGCAAAAGTGTCAGCATCTAGTAACCAAAGTTGTGCATCCACTATTTCCTCCAGCACCTGGGATGCATACTGTAACTACCAAATGACATTTTGAAATACAATGTAAGGGGTCTACAGTGCTGAGTCTGGGTTGTCCTGGAGCCCTAGCTTGGACATTGCTAGCTTGGGAGGCCTCATGCCAAAATGCATTGGGTTGTAATATGATGCCAAGCAGACTGGCTGTGTCCAGTTTCCACTATTGTAACTTTCTGTAGCATTACATAATTATGGAAGAGCAGCTCTGCAGAAAGATACCTGGGAGTCCTGGTTGATAATAAACTAACCATGAGCCAGCAATGTGCCTTTGTGGCCAAGAAGTCCAATGGCATCCTGGGATGCATCAAGAAGAGTGTGGTCAGCAGGTCAAGGGAGGTTCTGCTCCCCCTCTACTCTGCCCTGGTGAGGCCTCATCTGCAGTCCTGTGTCCAGTTCTGGGCTCCTCAGCTCCAGAGGGGCAGAGAACTTCTGGAGAGAGTCCAGCACAGGGCCACCAAGATGATCAGGGGACTGGAACATCTTTCATACGAGGAAAGGCTGTGGGAACTGGGGCTGTTTAGTCTGGAGGAGACTGAGAGGGGATCTTATTAACATTTACAAATATCTAAATGGTGGGTGTCAGGAGGTTGGGACATCCCTTTTTTTCTATGGGATCTAGCAACAGGACAAGGGGTAACAAGATGAAGCTGAAACACAAAAAAGTTCCACTTAAATATAAGAAAGAACTATCTCACTGTTGAGGTGAGGGAGCCCTGGCACAGACTGCCCAGGGAGTGTGTGGAGTCTCCTTCCTTGGAGGTCTTCAAGACCTACCTGGACATGTTCCTGTGTGACCTGATCTAGGTGAACCTGCTTCTGCAGGGGGGTTGGACTAGATGATCTCTAAAGGTCCCTTTCAACCCTACCAGTCTATGATGCTATGATTTACAGAGCCATTTTGGATACAAACAATACTTAATTATCAAGGAAGGACATGGAGGAGCATATTGCCCTCCAAGAGCATTGCCTTCTGTCTGGAAAGGAACATGACTGCTTTTAAAATTACAGGAACGGGTTCCCTGATGTAATACTGTGTGATTACCTGAAATTTGGGTTATATTTGGCTCTCTTTGGTCCCGAGATAGAGGATTAAACTTTATTTCTTACCCCTCTGGACCTGCAGATGGAGGGATGGAGCTCCCAGTCTTGGGACTAACTGTACTTTAAGCCAAAATGCTGTTGCTTTCAGGTAGACATCACAGAATCACAGATAAATCTGTGTTGAAAGGGACTCTGGAAGTCTCTAGTGTAAGACCCTTGCCTAAGCAGGGACAAATTCCAAGATAGATCAGATTGGTCAGCGCCTTCTCCTGCCAGTTATGAAAATATCCAGAGATGGAGGTGCTTGAGGTACCCTTGAAAGATCTCAGAAAGCATCAGACTGATGCTAATCCGTGTCCTGAGATGTCTGACAAAAATACAAAAAGCACATTACAGACATGGAGTGCATGTTTGCAGTGTGATTGCAAAGGTGAAAGAATCACAGAGCCCAAATGAGGTGTGGATGTACTATTTGCCCCAGTGATGTGTCACCCTGAGAGTTCTCACAGATGAGAGACATAGAAGGAAAAATAAACAAATACCTGAGTTCAACTTGAGTCCCTATGGTGACATCAATTTTTTTGTGTGTGTGAGGTTGTTGATCTTGATATGTAATTGTGAATAGAAGCCAGTTTTATTCTTCAAACAAAAATTATCAAACTTCCTTTTCTCTGTAGCAGCACAGGTTGCTCTTGACCCCAGTCCTGAGCTCATGAGTTTGGGCAAGATTTGGGGAGTCCAGTTCTGAAGATCTTCATTTCTCCAACACTAGTCAAACCCCAGATTTTGTTATTCATGACTTCCAACCAAAATTAACAATCTCACTTCCCCCTACCACTTCACTTCTGATTCTCAGCACCATTTGTCCTAGGTTCCCTTCCCTCCATGTCCCCTACAAGCTTTGGTTTTCATCATGACACACCTGCTCTCAGGGCTTGCGTTCTTGCCCTACACCACTTCAGAGCCAATGACTGGAAAGAATTATGGAGTGAGAAAAGTGGGGAGTAGAGCAGTGCATACTCAATTTTAAACTATCATTCATTAAACTGCTAATTGGAAAATCAATTGTTGGTGACCTTCATATTTAGGCTCAAATAGACTGTGTGCTGCTAATCCCTCTCCACCTCATTCTTACCTCATCCATCCTTGAACAGCGTTTTCACAGTGTCTTCCTTTTGCCCCAGGAAGCTCTGCCTTATTTTCCATTTCCTTGTACTGAGGACAGTTGTTCAACTGCTTTAACCTTGAAGAGTAAAAAAGGAGACTGATCTGCTTCTGCAGACTTGGTGTTTGTCCGTCTTGAAATTGCCCTTTATCCCATCTGTGGAAGGCAGAGCAGTATCATCTGTGCTTTATTGGAATGAAACTGCACCGTCCAAGAACTACACTGGGCAAGAGGCATGGGGAAAAGGCAGACTCTGATGTTGAATAACATAAGTACAAGTCTCCAGTCTTTGTCTCAAGACTGTCCTTCCTGATCACCTATGACTACATCGTGCTTTCACACACCCAAAGACTGCTCAAATGTAACGTCTTTTAGTGTCTGTAGCTCATAATGTAAGTGTGCAACCGCATATCATATTGCGTAACATTGTGTACTCCTTGGAGATCAGTGCTCTGCAAAGTTCTTGAATGATGCTGCAGTTACTTTCTCACCTCGTGACCAGTTGTGCTAAGGAAAACTGGCTGGTGAAGGCTAAGCTGTGCTGCTGCACTTGCTGTGTTCAGTCACAGCTTGATGAAGGAGAGACAGAATTTACACCTGGAGATGTGTAGTGGAGGGAAAGTGAGTGCAAAAACCTTTCTTTGGTGCATGGAGAAAGCAGACATATATGCCCTGTGCATGAATTGCACAGCCCAAGACTGTGCAGCAAGGATGTGGAGAAGAGGGCAAATCTCTAATCTTGACCATAAGAGCATCTTCTCTGATAATCTTTCTTGGAATCTGCTTGGGTTTGGTGTAAACATTTATTTCAAAATGCAGTTTTATGATTTTCATCTTGGCCTGTGTGATACCGAAGGTGCAGGGTTTGAATTTGGACTGTAGCATCTGTCAAGGAAGTCAGTGTAAGATTTGTGGGTTGTGGGAAAGATTTCAAACAGCCGTTGGATCGGTTCTGCAAATAACTGGTTGGCTGTTTAGAAAGTGTGAAAGCCTTCATAGAAACCTTTACACCCAGCAGAGGAAGCAGAGCTCAACGGAATCAACCCAGTTTGGGATACGTGAACTGTTTGTTCAGACTTAAGTGGTGCTACTTCCTGTTAGGAACAGAAAATAATCAGTGGTTTCCTCTCCCCTCGTAGAAGAACATGAAGAATTTGAAGTGGGCTTCACTCAGAAGTGAGATTTAAATTGGTGCATTTATCACAGCAAATGGAAAAACCTTGTTTTACAACAACAAAACAAAGAGTGATGCATGCTATAGAAACCAAAGGGATTAGATAATTAACATTTCTGAATAACAGAGAGGGAGTAAAACTATTTTCACCCAACATCCCTGGATACTTGTAGTTGGCTACATATGTGAGAATCAACTGTTCATATGAAAGATTGTATCCCTTCTCCAGCAGTGGCTGCCCCTTTTCCCCTGGATATTTCTCTGTATTTATTGTCAGACTTTTTATTTTAAAAGTTGCTTCCTCTTCTAAATGTTCAGCCTTCAGAAGTTCCTCTGAAATTTTCACTCTGTTCTGATGACACATGCGATAAGGGCTGCCTACTAACAAAATTCAGAGAAAAATGTAACCAGAGCATCTAACCAAGGTGGGTTTCCTTTTCCTGTAGTCAGAAATTGTCCTCGTGGAGACACATGACTGCCACAGTAACTGCTATCTGGCTAATGCTAGCAGAGTAGCAGCATGTTTTACCTCAATTTTATAGCTGGATGTGATCAGTTATGGGCATGGAATGCTTGCTGGGTCAGACAGACAACCAAGCCAACTTGGCTAACTTCATGGCAGAGTTGGATGAGTTTCTATACTGCTTTCCATCTGAGACAGGCATAATTGCCATACAGAGGGAATATGTACCAAGAAAACAGGGTCTCTCCTGCTCCACACAGGTATTGGTGCTCCCTGCACCTGTTGAGCAGTGGAGAAGCAGGCTCGATGTCTTGAACACGTTTTAGTAGGCAGCTGAAATGGTTTGTGAACCCATTCTCACAGGCATGGTTTATGTTGAACAGAAATGTAGGATTATATGAATTGCACTTGGAAACATCCTCTTGAGAGAAGGAATAAATTCATAGATTTAAGGGAAGAAAGATAATGTTATTGACATGGAGTTTTTGGCAGTGAGCAACTAGGGAGTTTTCTCAGCCTGTTTTTTTGTTTTGTTTTGTTTTGTTTTTTAATGAAGAGATTCCCTTTAAAGGAATCTCGTAAGAAGAAGTTTCTCTGGACAAATTCAGGCGTCAGAAGGATAAAATTCCTGACAATCGCAAACACTAATCTTCCTCTAAGGAAGCCCTTGATCATAGAGGTTCTGGAAAAGAGTCATTGGAAATCAGAGGCACCTTAACTTGAGAACACTACTGACTGAGGGAAGTGGGTCTTGGGATGGAGAGGACAGAAATTAAATTGGGACTTTGACTATAAGTCCATGGGGTCAGCCCTAGATTAGAGAGACTTACATTTAAGGTATATACACGTAGCACCTACATGTGAGGTAGAAGTTTAAGCTCCTGTCATGGTCAGAGAAGATTTTTAAGGAAGGATTCACCTGCCTAAATACCTGGACTTGCATCCACTTTTGATGCCTTAGAAAACTGCCTGAAGTGCCCTATGATACTCAATTGACCGTAAACACCTGCTTTCAGGCAACTGTGTTCTACCTGTGCTCCACTCAGTCCCAAGAGTCCAAAGAGATACTCAAATGCAGACTGTGCGGAAGACGAGACACGAGGTCACATAAATGCTTTGCATACAGCTAACTAAATGTGTCTATGTCAGCACTCTGCACCTGAGTGCCAGTCTGAATGTAAAACCTGCAGGCACGGAGTTTCTTTCAGCCCTCGCTTATGTTTGGCCATAGACGCCAACATGCTATTGCTTAAGTTGAAAGTGGCAGAGAACAAGAGTTTGCAACTTGCTGGTGCACTAGATGAGGAAGGAAGGAGAAGAGCCTGTTGCTCTATGAGGAACTCTTTTATTCTTCTGCTATCTCTTGTACATCCTAGAAAACATGCAGATATGCAGATATATATCCAAAGATGCAGAGATATATCCAAAGATGCAGAGATATATCCAAAGCCTGGGCGCTCTGCAGGGCGAGCCATGCTGGGGAATGCCAGATCTCCTTTGCTGCACAGCCTTGGTTCCTCCACAGAGCAGGTGCATCCTGCGGGGAAGAACAGAGTGCATCATGTGATTGAAAACAACAGCAGGATACAAACACAAGTAACTGAATTCAGGCTGCACCAACAGCTTCACTTCCAGCATTGCCTTACGAGGCAATGTCTTGGATCTTCTGCTTTAGTATTCCTTTTTTCCCTCCTTTTCTGGTCCTGTATGCCTTGAATGTTTAAAGTATCTGCGTGAAATATGGTTAGAAAATTGGATAGATGAAGCAAGATGCAATACTGATGATGGAGTAATCTGTGAAGAATGGGAGACTTACTGTCATCATTCAACTCTTGTGCCAAAATCCATCTGCGGTTGACCCAGCTGTAAATGGATATTTGATCTTTCTGTCTGAGGAGTCAAAGACAGCTTTGACAAAAGCACTCAGATAATTCACTTGTTGCATGTAACAGTTAAAGGACCTTGCTCTTGAATGCTAGGATAGTTAGGCTGGATCTTTGAATGTGATAGGGTAGGCTGGTAGCATGATAAAACTGTTTTATGAGCTGAACGCTTTGCTTTCTGTGTCATTCTAGTCTTCTGAGATCCCCTAAATGCTTAAATAGAAGAGAAGTTACTTATGTGGAGGGTTATGATATTAAAATAATGCTGACTAAACAGACAAGTCTTAGGAGATGAAGGAAGGCAAAAGTTACCTGTCAATGAGGGAGTAAATCTCTTTTGGGACCCATTTACGTTCAGATTTTGTTTTATCATCCCGTTTCACAGACTTGAAGAAATGCAGGAGGAAGGTGTGGGGAACTGGGCCGCTTTGGTACAACTCCACCTTACCCTGTGTTTGTTAACATATTGAGCTCCTCTCTCTCCCTTTTTCTCTGTTTATTGAAATGCTTTACAAGAAGTTCCAAATGGGCTTTCTTACCAAGGAGCTGGAAGACTTAGGCTCATCTACATTGAACAGTTAGAGGCCAGGTAAGCTTTCTGAGTGTGATTGTTACGTCTGCCTTACTTTTCTCATCTGTGATGAAGTGACTGTGCTTATTCTCCCTTTTTTTATTCTCTCCTGTGGTTACAGGGCAGGAAATGAGCAGTTCCTCTTTGTGGGATCCTTGATCAAAAGGAAAGAGTCATTTGCCAAGGAAGTAGCTGTGGTGTTGTTTCAGTACATTTTGAAGTTTGCATTTTCTGTTCTGTGGCTTTTCAGCCTTTCCACCCTACGTGGATTATCTCTTCACACTCATTCCCCCATGACAGCAAGACCCTTGTGTTTTTTTTGCAAAAGAAAGCTGTCATTCCCACAGGACAAATGGCAATGGGCACAAATCAAAACACATGGAACTCCATCTGAATGCAATGAGACACTTTTTCACTGTGAGAGTTGTCAAACGTGGGAACAGGTTGCCTAGAGATATTGCAGTGTCTCACTGTGTAGATACTCCAAAGCTGTTTGGACATGATTCTGAGCCATGGTTCTGGTACTGCTCTAGCTGACTCTCCTTGAGCAGGGGGCTTGGACAGGAGCATCTCAAGCCCCATTTATTCTGTGATTTTGCAGATCAAAAGCTTTGATCTGCAAAAAGATCCAAATGTGCTGCTCAAGAGCTGCAGATTCCAGAAAATGGCAAGCACCTTTTGCAGCTTGCAGCTGAGTTCTCTCATTCAGCTCGCTTGGAAGCAGAGTGACACTTGCTTACAGGGCTGAATGAGGTAGCATTTTCTCTAGGTGCAGCCTACCAGTATGGTCCTTCTCACATTGCTTTTCCAGGCCAGGTGCTCTTCTTCCCTTTTCTCTGTGTCATGTGGACATCTACACTTGGAAACACGTCACACCTGAGATGCTAGTATGCTATTTTCTCATCTGCTCCACTTTTGGAGTAGCATTGGGCTCTTTGTAGCTCCCTCTCCACCTCACTGATAAGTGCTATTACTTGGCAATCACTCGTTTTTCTGACAGAGAAGGATTTATTCCCCAAATTGAGCCTGCAGCCTCTTACAACGATAGTAGTAATAGTGCTGATCAGTTACATTCATTCCCACTACTTAGATATGCAATGGCATTCAAACAGACCTGTAATACCTGTAGAATAGGATAAAAGTAGGTACAGCACATGTAGGGCTTGGATGTTTGAAAGACAGACAACGGAAAGTTTAGCATTCATGCAGAAAAATGTTTATTGTAGTGAAGTTACACAGGAGAAAAACAAAAGTCTCCCTGCTCCTGGTTCAAGGCTATGCTGAGCCATAAAAGGGGAGGCAAGTGCTAACCAAAACAAATTCCTACATGTGAAAATACATTGCACTTCCAGTCATTTTTACAAGGTTATGAGGACATTGCCTAGTATTTTCTTTATTGTCCTTTTTTTCCTTTTAAATGACCCGTAGCTTTAACTATTTAAAGCTGGAATCCAGACTGCTTCCTTACAGGAGTTTTTGTGGCTTGATTGGATTTTTTTCTTTCCCATTATAAAAGCAAATCTGAAGTTTCTCTTTCTTTCTTCTTAGCCTGTCTAGTTTATTTAGACTAAAAGAATCTCAGGTCACATAAGATTTACGTCCCGTAATGACCTTGTAGGGCTTTGGTGGCTCTAAAAAGCCCAGGCTTGGTATGCAACACTAATGCTGGTTAGAGGTTTGGATCATTCCCGTCACCAGCAAGCAGGAAGAGGGAATGGCAGCAGGTAGAGGGGGTTTATGGAAGAGTGCTGAAGTGGCTTTGGTGATGGAACAGCTCTTCCTTAATTAGGGTAACTACCATCCCACTTGTTAATGCAGAAAATCAACAAAACATTGCATCAGCCTGGCAAACACACAACAAATGGCATGGAGTCTGTGACTATACAGGAAAAAAAAAAGGAAGTTAGGACAGGTTTTGGACCTGCCAACCTTTTAATTGTCCTTTTGGGGATACATATACAACACTATTTGTCAACTACTAACTATTTCCCCACACAAAGGGGTTATGTACAGCATATACACTTACATTTTTACATAATAATACACAGGTTTCCCCCCCACCCCACCCCCCCCACCCCTCTTGTGGTGAAAGAGAAAGAATGTGACATGTTGAGATGACAGGTCAGGAGACTCTCAAGGAAAAAAAAGTTCATGCATAGCTAGCTTATTCTTGGTCTCTTGAAAGTAAAATCTTACAAAGGATATCTATTTTTACAATATTGACTTTGTATGGCGCGAAGAGGAGGAAGAGGCTTTTTAAACATAGGATTCCTTAGCATACTGGATCTGGTCTACCTCAAAAACTGGCTGGCTGCACC
This sequence comes from Urocolius indicus, assembly GCA_013401255.1. Taxonomy (NCBI): domain Eukaryota; kingdom Metazoa; phylum Chordata; class Aves; order Coliiformes; family Coliidae; genus Urocolius; species Urocolius indicus. Next base: position 214,253 of record WBNH01005627.1, on the reverse strand, counting down.
TCCGAGCCAAATGCTCCAGTTTATTCTTTGGACAGGATTCAGACATGGCTCTCAATCGGTAGACTCCCGGAGTCACGGGCAAACTCACACGGGAGTTTATTCCCACCGTGACACTGAGGTTTTCAGTTTCCACATCAGGATCCTTCATCGCAGAAATTCTGCCACTGGGTAGATTCCTTAGAGCCATATAGGCTGTGTCTTGTGTGGAGCTGCTGCATGGATGAGGCAGCAAGGCATCTTGGTTTGACACCTTTAATCTCATTGTTTGAACTGTGAGATTGTGGAAGGGAACTTCAGTGGACAGACAGTTTTTAGTTGCCTCTTCATAAGAAGGCGGTCTTCTAGGATTCCTCTGGTCTACTTCTCTGAACACTTCATCAGCTGACCTGAAACGAGGCCTTTGCTGATATGCCACAGGCAATGGTTTGTCATTATCAAGGCTGCTCCCCTGGACAACTCTGCAGGAGAACTGATCTTCTTTCTTTGTGTAACTGTCTCTCTGAAAACCCATGTTCTTTCCAGGGCCCCAGCTCTGGGTTTTTATTAGTGTTTTCCTGTGGTTTGCAAAAGAGAACGACATGGAATGCTTTTTGATCTCTCTGTTGGGCGTATTGCAGTCTTCTGTGGCCTTGGTGCAAAAGGACTGTGGTCTATTCAAAAAGGTTTTCTTGGGACTGGAGGGCGAAACTACTGGGGAGCTGGTGAAGACTGATCCATCAGAGCTCTCCAGGGAGCAACTGGAGGATGTTTTGGGTAGAGAGTCAGTGGATAATTGTGAAGGTAAGATTGCAAGGCGTTTCTCTAGTGCCTCCAATCCCAGCTGCTTCTGCTGAAATGGAAAGTTGTCCTCGCTTTTGTTTAGCTTCTGATTCCTTATCCTGCATTCAAAGCGGTTCTGGAAGGACAGGTCTGGCTCTGAGTACCTCCGGTCCATTGTGCTGATGTCATTTCTGAAATTAGTCAATGAAGGTGCGGAGATGTGTGTTGGGTATCTCCTGCTAACGCTAGTGCTCCTTCCTTTTGGCTGCTCCATCTGAGACGTACAGGGGCTGCCTTCAGCTTCAGGATCTGGGCTGTCATAGGCAGAGTCATTTTGTTGAGCAGCACATAGGTGTTCTGTGGGGAAAAAGCACCTGTCAGTTTTCTCTGACCATCTGAAGACACTGCAACAATGTCTTGAGTCGTCTACAACTATCTGTGTTCCCACAGAGGTATTCCCATACCAAATTAAAGATCTTATCCCAGCAGCCCCAGCCTGTGACATCCCCAGGTTGTTCCCATACCTGTGGAGCTGTCTGTGTGCTCTGGTGACTCCTCAGCTGAGGCACAGGCAGGGAAGGCAATGTCCTCCCCAAATATTTCCGAGCAGTTGTTTATGAGGAACTCCACCAACACTGTCACCTGCACACAGAAAACAGTCTGCTTTAGTCAAAAGGGCTGAAAACAGATTGAACAGTCTTCCCTGCCCCTGCCTGCTGTCTTTGTATGAAGGGCAGCACAGAGATGAGTGGCTTCTGCCAAAATCCTAACT
>WBNH01005627.1:179084-210639 GCA_013401255.1 Urocolius indicus | reverse complement strand
CTACTTTACTTGAGCAAGTCTCAGTTAAACTCAGAGGGATGCTGCTTCCTCCAGAACGAAGGAAGAGCTTTTCCACTGCTTAGCAGAAGTGTCATTCAGAAATCCCCAATGGCAGCTGAGCACATGGTTAATTCTAAGATTGTGAATGACAAGATTTGGACTGAAAGGCAAGTGTTACAGCAGTCCACGTCCTTGAGCAGAGGGGATGATGTCAGGAGATGTCACTGGAGGCTTCCTGAAGGCACGTGGAAGCCTGTGCTTGTGCTGTGCAGCTTTCAAAGCACTCCCAGTCAGCCAGACCTGGTCCTTCCAAGAAGCCAAACATGGTGGTGGTCTCCATGTGCCCAACTTCACTGCCAGCAGATGTGAAGGCTTCCTCTCAGTGCCTTTCCCACAGCACTGAGACCACAGTAGCTGAGACACTGCAGCCTCTCTCATAGAGTCATAGAATGGTTTAGATTGAAAGGGACCTTAAAGTTCATCTAATTCACCCCTCTTGCCTTGGTCAGGGACACCTTCCACTAGACCAGGCTGCTGAAAGTCCCATCCAATTTGGCCTTGAATACTTACAGGAATGAGGCATCTGCATCTTATCTGGGCAATCTGTTCCAGTATCTCACCACCCTCACAGTGAAGAACTCCTTCCATATATCTAATCTAAACCTACCCTCTCCTCTTCTATGCTAGTCATTTCATAGAGGAATCTCAAGTTACTGTAGGAAGTGCTGCTGCTAAAAGCCCTCTAAACCAAACCCCATGGAGCAATAGAAAGCTGATACAAATGACCGGCTTTCAAAATGAGACTCTTAATTTTGAGAGACAGCATTGTCCTCAACCAGCCACTCTGTCACACTGAGGCTGGTTGCAAAACTTCCCAGTTGCAAAACTTACTCTTTCAATTCTTCAATTTTTTCCTGCTTGTTTGGCTTTTCAAGAGCTTGCATCCACTTCTCATAGAGGTCAGTCGACAGAAGTCTGGAGGGAATATTTCTGAGGAAGTCCTGAAAAGACAAGAGATTTAAAGGAGGCTTTAGACACTACTCTTGAGCACAAAGGGAGTATCACTGTGACATGGGCTCAGCAGGAGGCAGATTGGCTTGAGCTACCTGACCATGAGCAAGTACATGCCAAATATACTTGCACAGGGGTATTAACAGAACTCAGCTCTTTGCTGCTTTTCCTTCACTCAAGAGGTGGGAAGTAAGAATGGAATTAAGGTGGAAAAGGAAAATGTCAGACTTTCCCAAGCCTGAAACATTTTGCTTTGCTCTGGCTTCAGCTTGGAGTCCTGCCTCAGTCAGCTCTGGGCACTGAAGAGGGTCTGTGCAGATTAGCAACGTCCTCCCACTGCTGCAGGTCAGAGGAGCTCACCTTCAGGACCACTGCCAGCAGGTGCACAGATTTGCTTTTCAAATCAACATTCCTGCCTTTGTTTAGGTCTTCTTTCAACTCCTTTCGTGCTTTCTCATTGGCAGCTTTTCTGAATATCCCTTCAGTGGAAGGTCCTTTCATATACAATATAACCAGGAGATCCTGCAGGAAAAAATCCAAAACAAACATAGCAGAATGGGAGAACAGTTATTTGGGTGAAGGAAGCAACATTTCTTTAGAAGCAGAACACAAATTGTGTAGAAGTACACTGTGCTCTAATTAGGTCAGTACACTATCTAGGTCTTGCTCCAAGACAATAAGCAATAGCCTGATTTTCTCCCAACCCACCCTCTTTTTGAACTGCTGAATTCCACTGACTTCAGTGGAATCATTCTGATTTCATTCCAGAAGGGATGGCCTAAGTCTCAGTTCAAATCCTTTCTATTGGAAAAGCCATCAGTGGGAGAACTGTCACAAGTCAGTTTTTATCCAGAAGATAGCATTTAGGTGTTTGTCGGTGGCAGTCTGTAGCTCAAAGATTTTCTTCAGGGAAGTACATAAATCCTTGGAAGTTTATGCTGCTGAAAGATTATTTAAAATAACGTCTGTAGAATCATAGGAGCACATCTTCTCCTATTCCTGGTCCTATGTTGTCTCTACTTAACTTTCAGTGAAAGTTGGATAGGCCAGACAAAACCCTCAGACCTGACCTTTTCTGTGTCTGGGGTGGGCCCTGAGCTTATCAGAAATGTGTGTGGATGAAAAACACCAACATCTCCTGGGTGCTGCAGTCCCAGGGATCCTGTCTCATGCTGGAAGCCAGAGGTATGCTAATTGCTAGCACCAGGCTTGCTTACCTGGATAGGTTGGGGAAGTGTGTCGTCTTCCCCACAGATAATTGCAAGAGGCTGTCCAAACAGAGTGATTTTGGCACCCGAGTCTAGATGCCCTGGGGAATTCCCGTTGGCAGAGCTTCGTCTCAGAGTAAATGACTGCGATATCACCTTCTTTCTTTTCTTTATTCTGTCTGCTGCAAGCAAAAGGAAAGGGAAAAAAGAGTTAAAAATCCCAAGCCAGCGCTATGCAGCCTCTCATCTGTGTGCGGTGCAGAGATGTATGTTGAAACAACTTGAACTAAACAGGAGGAAACTGAAAGACAACTAAGTGGTTGCTAAGGAAACAACGGCCTAAACTGTAAAACTGTGACCATCCCTCTAAAGACAACACCTTTCCTGTTTTGAGGTTGTTTTTTTTTAACATTTGAGGTCACTGTTTCTTAGAGAAGGGAAACATACAAGGCACTGAAGTAACAGCATTTATAGAGATCTTTGATATTGCAGTGGTTTCTGTGATAACTATCTAAGCAGATATGTCACTTGGGCAGCTGGCAACAACAACACTTCTCATTATGTGGTCTGTCCCAGCCACAGGGCAAGAGGGGAACTAGGAGCTCCTGCTTTTCAGCCTTTTTCACAGGCTGAAATGAAAACGTGCAGCTCCAGCCCTTCCAGCTTCAGAGCCAGCTCTGATGATGCCTGCCAGCCAGTAGAAGGTGACATATGCTCCAGAGGATGGGAGCACCACAGGAGGACCTCATTGGCTTCAAGGTCAGAAATCTTCTAGTACAGGTTTTGCTTCTACATCTTAAAGAGGAGGGCATGCTAGGAATTTGAAGATGATGGTTGCATTAGGATGAGGTGTTGCTTTTTTGTCTTTTCAGAAACAATGAGAAAAGGACCCTTTTGCTAGAATGCTTTCCAAAGGAGTTTCCTTCTGCAAATTTCCTATGAAGGACTTGCCTTCTGTTCCAAAATGAAGTTGCTTTATGCAGATGAAAAATACTGAGGACCTCTTTCGGTAGCTTAGCACAAGTTCTTGGTAGGGAAGGGGTTAAAAACCTATGAGAAATTCACCAAACATTCTGATACTCCTGAAAAAAAATGGTCTGATATGGTGGTCTGCTCCAAATCTGACCCTGCCCTGCTAATAGAGGAGGTTGTAAACAACCTCTGGGTTGTTTATAAGCACTAGGGTTTTGCATGGTGAGAAAAACAAGGGCTGTTGCTGTTGCCAAGAGGATTGCTCTGGTGTGCAACCGCTGGTAGCAGTGCGCGGTACTTGCTTGCAGTGCCACACCTCAGCGGTGATGCTCAAGTAAGAAAGGAGCACATTTGCTTCCCATCACTATCAGGGAACACAATGAAATGTGGTTCTGAGGACCAGGGACCAAGCATACAAGAGCACTGTCACCTCTGCCACAGAGTGTAAGAGAAAGAAGTCATTTGCAAGTGAGTGGCACTCCAGAGCTTACCAGGGGAGATCTTATTAACATTTACAAATATCTAAAGGGTGGGTGTCAGGAGGTTGGGACATCCCTTTTTTCTATGGTAGCTAGCAACAGGACAAGGGGTAATGGGATGAAGCTGCAACACAAACAGTTCCACTTAAATATAAGAAAAAACTATTTCACTGTTCAGGTGAAGGAGCCCTGGCACAGGCTGCCCAGAGGGGTTGTGGAGTCTCCTTCCTTGGAGGTCTTCAAGACCTACCTGACATGTTCCTGTGCCACCTGATCTAGGTGAACCTGCTTCTGCAGGGGGGTTGGACTAAATGATCTAAAGGTCCCTTTCTGGCTGAGGCTAAGGACTGCAGGCAGTTTTGGGTGGTTGTGCAGAAGCACCAGCTTGCAAGCATTATATAAGAAGGCAGTTCCTCAGTTTGTTTTTAAAACTCACCAGTTGAGTGGCAAAGTCCACCTTCAGTCTCTGCTGGGACCAGCGGGGCACATTTCTTGGCATCAGCCTGAAAGAATCATGTTAGGGTTACAGAGCTGCCGTCAGCAGTGAGGGTCACCAGCAAGTGGCTGCAGCTCCTCAGGAATCTGTGGGAGGCTCTGGGGAATAACCAGAGCAAGCCCAACACCTGCTGAAGAGGTGCCTTGGTCCATGACTGGCATTACCTCAGCTACTCAAGAGAGAGGTTTGTGGTAATCCACAATGCCAGCCACCTGCCAAGCAGGTCACAACCCCATGCTCTTTCAGACCACTCCTTTGATCCAGAAAAGCCACAGCCAGACACATACTGTTCTTTTTTTTCCTCTCTCTCCCTGGTATTAGACATTTCCTTCCAAACTCCCCTAGGGAGCCCGGATAGCTTTGGAGCCTGACAGATTCCTGAGCAAAGCTCCTGGGTAGCCCAAGGAGAGCGCTGGCTGCTCACAGTCATGCCCAACTCCAGCTGCACAGTGCTGCACCAAGTTTCCTTTGAAGGGCTCTGCCCACTCAAGAGTAAGAGCAGGCAGCTGGCAGCTCCTGCATGGGCTACCCCACACTGTGCTAAGCTATCTGACATCAGTACCCAAGAAGGACTGGGGGAAATGTAGCGGCTGCTTACCTCAGACTGGCACTCAATCAGACTCTCCATGTTCCCAGCATTTAGCGTCTTTGACTAGGCAGGAAAACAAAGACTCTGTGTGAGTATTTGAATGCTACGGTTTATAAATCAAAGCTTTTCAAAATCACTCTGTTGACAGAGCTGAAACAATAAAGGCACTTACAGTATTACAGTTGCTTAACACTTTCATGAGGAGTTTGATCGGGGGAGCTCTGGACACTCTGGTTTCCTTCTGTCCTTTTGTTTGCCTATTGATTGAACAGGGAATGGACAAAGGAAGAGCTTTGTAAAACTGCACCCTTCTTGTCTTTCTTCCCTGCAAGCCAGTCTATCATTCAAGTACGATCCTGAACCAGCAAGACAGCCCACATAAGACAATCTTAAAGTCCATCTCTGAAAGGCACTCAGTCTTGCCCTCCTGTCTGCCTTTTGATTAAAACAGGGGAAAAAAAAAACAGCTTTCCATTTTCAATCCATGCAAAAAGAATGAGCAAGTGGTGACAACTACCTATGGCTGTTAATCTACAAACACAAGGCTAAGCAAGCCTGTCAGCTCTGCCCACAAGCTACACTTAACAGTGGGTGCAGCTCTCCCCTGTCCCTATTTTTGCACATCTCTGTATAGCTGCATCTGGAGTACTCCACCAACTTCAGCCACGATGCAACGCTTTTTATCCCAGGCAGTACTTACCCAAGGAATGAGTCGAGCCAGAGCTCCTTCACCTCTCGTGCACTGCAGAGGAAAGGAGAAACAGCATCACCAACCCACTGCTACTAATCCTTTGGATACATGCAGGGAACTAAACAGTTCTACCCCACGTGTGCAGCCTTATATACCCAGAAGAGGCAGGTGGAAATTCACAGACAGGAAGAAACATCATGGGGCAGGACTGAGACATGATGAAATTTCTGGCTTCCTCTTTCCTTTTAGAGGAGAAGCTTTTTTTTTTTTTTTCCCCTTAAAGAGAAAAAAACCCAACCCAAATACCCATGTAGCTGTTATGGATGGAAAAGATGAGATACTCACCAGGTAAAGGTTCCATCTAGCATCACCAGCGTGAGGTGGGATGTGCAGAGGGGGCTGCAGTGTGGGCAGCTTTTTACCATTAAAAGGTAATGACTACAATCTGTCCTCTGACTACTCAGAGACCTTAGGTTTTGCAGTTTAAAGATGCATCACCAAATCAAGTTATACAAAGAACAGTTAAGAAGATGGAGGAGTGGAATACCCAAGATTGAGAAATGTTTTTGTATATTTTTTTTGAAAACTAAGGGCAACAGTTTACTCTCTGCAAACAGATGTAGACACACACTTTGCCAGTGCCAAGTAGTTCTTGAGAGCCTAAGCACTGGACTTCTATAGAAGAAGTGGTGTTATGTAATCATTTAGTAATATATGACAATATGTAATGAAAAGAATCATATGTCCAAGTAATAAAGATTCATTCATCTGAAAAGATCAAAAAATCCAGAGGAGGTCTACCTCCACTGTCCCTATACCACTTCAGGGTCTGTTGCTGACTCCTCCCAACCTGGGCACATCAGGAACATAAGGGTGGACAGTACTCACTCCATCAAGCCATTATGAAAATTAATCACTGTTTGGTGTTAAATGCATGATATTAGTTTTACAGATTCATTGGCAGAGGCAAATTAAAATCTGGTGTTCTGGGTATCAGTCTTTTGATCCAGTGAAAAAGTGGAGCTAAGGCTGAGAGTCAAAGAGTTGGAAGTATATCAGCAGTGGATTTAGGTGGAAAGCACACTTGTAACACTGTGGTCTCAGTCCTGTTTCCCCCAGTAGGTGTTCTGTTTTGCATGTGCAAGGGGTGAGGCTGTGTCGTAGCACAAATCTTTGCAGATGCACCTTAGTACTAAACCTGCTGCTGAGTTCACCCTGAAAGCCATTCTTTACTTAACTACATCAGACCCTGTACTATCAATCCTGGTTGTCACATGAAACAGACAGGCAGTCTTGACTTGATCCTGGCAGAAATCCAAGGTGCAAAACACACTTCTGGTTAGGCAGAGGTGTGTCCAGAAGGGCAAAAGGAGAACTGCTGTGCTTTTGTGGGGGAAGATTCTGTAGATGACCTTTCAAGTCTTCCTGAGGTCTGTCATTTCCGTGCTCATGTAAAGACACCGGTCTGTAGACTGGTTTAGGGCAGAAACTCAGCAGGACTCTCAATCAATTACTCCAGCTCTGTGCGTTTACCACTGTAACTGAGTTTTTGTTAATTATCAGTCCCATGCCATCTGTCATTTCCCTATGAAATTCCATGGCCCGATGCCTGTTCTTGCAGAAATACTGTCATACCTGCATTGTGCTCTCCAGAGAATTTCTTCCAAGAATCCCTGGCAGCTACAGCACTCCTGCTGATAGTCTCAGCAGGATTCCTGGGACAAGGGGCATCTGGTTTTAGGTATGTCTGGGAAATGTGTATTTAAACATATCTGTTTGGTAAGTATCTCGAAGGCTTAGGGGACCTATGCCTTACCCTCACTTCCAGCACTGTATGCAGATGTATTTCTGAGCTCAGTATGTTGCATGATTAAGACACAGGGTTTGATCTGGAAACTGTGTGACTCATGAATAAAATGAGAGTTTAATGGGTGGTGATTAGCCAGGCCAGAAGCTTAGGTTACAAATAGGGCACAGCTGTACACAGGACATAATGCTTTGAATTTCCCAGGAGGAAAAGATACAATAATGGGTGTTGTATTGATAGCATATCACCAGATTGTCTGTTGGCACACACTGCTGTATCTCTACCTAATTAGTTCCCATCTCCTAACAGTTATTGGGATATAATGGCCATGATATGTGGAAGGTATGTGTATATTCCTGCCTGCCTGCCCCCATGGAAAACAATTTGATTTCTTTTTACCCTGCTGGTACTGCTTTTTCTCTGTTTTTTTTTAATAGCTCTTTTATGATGTGCATCATAAATAATCTGTGTCAAAATGACTTTAAAGCAGCTTATTTCATTACAAACAAAACATGCCCCATCTGAATAGCAGGCATCCTAAAAAGCTATGGCTTGGTGGAGTGGTTGTATGGCCACATGGAAGGACTTTTGGCTGTATTTATGAAAAGCAGTAAGCAAGCATGTGCTGGGCCCCATCAAGCACTGCAGAGCTGCATGCAGAGTCCTAAGTTGAAAGAGTTACTGTGCCAGTTCAGTGAGGACAGGAGGGCCAGCACAGTGTGAGCTGTCCTCACACTTACCAGCCAGAGCAGCTTCACAGCCTCCTCTACCAGTGCGTAAAAGGTGACATAGATTATCTCCCAAAGCTGACCTCCACACTGAACACTTAACAGAAAAAGGCCTGTCATATGGGATATTTAAAAACAAAGGTCTCTTACATGAACAGTTGCTTCTCTCCCTGAAGAGATCAATTCCCTCTCTACTACCCAGCTCTGCTTTGCAGACTCAGAGCCTTTGCTGCAATCTGCCTCTCAGTTTGGTACAGATCTTACATCACGATGCATGAGAGCAATATGTTTGTTGTACCACAGTGGTCATGCTAGGGTGAGCAGAATAGATGGCAGATGGCTTGGGCACAGCTGGAGTTGTTTGCAGGTGATGTGCTCCTCCCAAGCCACCCCTGACTATGTGAAGGCTCTCTCATTCAAAAACATGAAGTTGTTTACACAAAGATCATGGTGTGTGTGTGTGTGTGAGTGGATTTACAAGGGTTTTGTAGGCCTAGCCTGTGTAGGTGCTATTCCTTCTGTACATCAGGTTGCTTCCTGCAGTTCTGCTGAAGTGCTTTGCATTCACTGGAGGGATGGTGGGAGTGGGGAGGTCCCACCCAGCAGCTGTCCCTGGGTAGATCCAGGTCTCTCAGGACTGTGATTGCTCCTCGAAATGCGAAGCGTTTTTCTTACAGAAGCTAGGATATCAGATTGATACCTCTGCTTCCCTCTGGGCACAGGTAGCCCCTTTGCCCTCTCAAGCCATGGCTGCTTTTGTAATCCACTCCAAACACTTTGCCCAGCCAGTTTTTGGAGAGAGGGCTTATAAGGCACTTGCTGCCTATGCAGACCAAATGGCAGTTTCCCCCTTTCTGTGAGCTACAGCACAGCTAGGCATTTTCTCCTCTTTCCTTTTACACTGTGGCTCAGTGAAGGACTTCAGACCGTAACAATGAAGGGGCAGCATCAGTTGGGAGGAGAAAGGAATCAGGAGCTCGCAGTAAACAAAAGAACAAAATAGAACAATTCTGCTGTGGCTGGAAAGAGTCTTGTTTTCTTCTCTCCTTATTAAACCACAAATGGGAAAACCTCAGTCACAGCTCACTTTTGTTTGTTTCTACTACTTTGGCAAATGTTTGACATGATGGTTCTTAGAAATGAGGGAGTGTGTAAATGAATTGTGAAACTCACCTTTGCCCTGTTGTTGTACCAGCAAGCACACAGCAGGAGTGTAACTGTGATAAGGGTACAGTTGGACAGGCCTGGAGCGGTGACTCTTTCAAGCCCATATAGAGCAGAAAGAGCCCTCCTCAGTGCCTCTTTGTGTGGAAAAGGGGTTGCATTCCAGTTTTGTGTTTGCTGGCACAACTGTGGTCTCCTGGGGTACAACAGGAACATTTTACCAAAATAAGAAAGGCAATCATGCCAAAGTCAGAGAGAGAGCTGTTGGGCTGGAACAGAAAGCTCTCCACGATCTGTCCACGGACTCAAACAACAGAGTAGTGTGGATTGCTGAGAGCAGGTCACATTTCTACACACCTTCCTCAGATGGCTGTAATTTCCTACCACTCTCCAGAGTGTGTTGTTGAATGCATAGGCAAGGTTTGGCCTTGGATCACAGAAAAGAGGGCAGCCTGAGCTTTGATCAGACCAGTTCCTACCTCCTACCTGTAATAGTTCAGAATGAGATCCATCAACCCAGCTGGTGCTGAACTCCTGCAGTTTCAGTCAGGTGAGACCGGGGCTCACACTAACCCTGCCTTTGGAAACTGAAACCCACTGTCAGTTTTTCCCAGCTCTGTTCAGCTGATATCTGTCCTTCACTAAATAACAAGCTTGGATTGCAGTGTGGGTTAGATTGCACTGCCTTGCTACACGCTGGGTTGGCATTGCAGAGGAAAAAGCTACAAATCAAAAAATCATGCTGTAAATACAGCCCAAAGGTATCCTTCCCATGACACTCTTTCAGTTTGCTTTGCAGGATAGGTTTTTTTATTCTTTCATGGGTGCTCTCCTCAAAGACTACGTTGGCAGCTTTCAAGTTTTTCACATGTCTGGTTCCAATGGTGGGTTTTTCAGTTGTGGAGGATGGGTGTATATTATAGGCCACAGGGTCTGTGCTGGTGTTCAGCTGTATCTGAATTCAGCCTGCTGTTGTATCTCAGCAGCGCTTGGCAACCACTCATTCCTTGGGCTCCCCAAGGTGGCAAGCACAAAGGTGTTGGGGAATTGAAGTTGCCCATGACTGAGCAGTTGCAGACCTACATTTTTGCTTGCTTGCAATAAACAACAAGATACTAGAGAACACGTGTAATTAACTCTGAATCTGTTATTTTCAAGTTTTCTGGTTGAAGGTACTCAAAAAGTATTGAAAAGTGAGGTATTACTCACTTTTTCCATTACTCCAGCACGTTTCTCACTTATTTTGCTTCTTTCTGCTGTCCATTCACAAACCAGAAACTGAGATGGTGCTTTTCTGACAAGTTCATTTGCTCTCAGGGACAGATTATGTTTCTTACTGAATCCAGAGAGGTGTGAATCTTGCTGCTGAGGATTAGTACAAATGTTTTCTTTTCAATTTTAGTTGTATTTCTTCTGCTTCCTGTGTTTTGCTTTGAATTTCAGCATCAAAATGATCTCAGATTTCAAAATGAGAATCAGTGGAAACCAGAGATAACTTGGATTTCACATTGATTACTAACTTGCATGTGATTTTCAGGCATAAGTCATCTTACTTTCATACAAAATATGGTCTGCAGACTGCCTAGGAGCCAGTCTGCAATAAGATCAAGCAAGCTTGACCCGAGTGTAATTTTGAATTTCATTGTGTATGTGTCCCATTGATACAAACACTAGAAAAGAAAGACAGGCTTAAGAGTGGTGAGACCTTATAACTTCCCAGGTACAGCAGGAGCTGCTCCCGGCATAGCAAGTGCCCTTGGTCATGAACAAGGCTGTCACCATAGGCACCCAGAAGGAACAACCAGAAGTAGTTGGAATTTCCCCATCGTTTGCCTCCAGTCGACCTCTTGTATGATGAGAGTATCCCCAAACTCTTCATCACAGCGATGCCCTTGTGAGTTTGTCATTCCTGTGTTGTACCTGCTTGCTAAGTAATAAATAGAACTGTCAGATTCTCATCACCAGGAGGACTCATTAACCACACACCTAGACTCCATCCTCCAGACAAAAACAGCATCAGGCAAAGTGAATCTTCCCAAATGCAACTCTGTTGGCTTACAGTTAAACTCCCCCAAGCACATTTGACCCCTAACTTTGGGAGAGTTATTTGCTGTCATGGCCTGTCCTTGTGCATGTACATGCACACACAGCAAAATAAAATGTTCTTCTCTGAAGTTTTGGCCACCCGTCAAAATCAAGATGATAAATTTGAAACAAACATCTCCATATTAGCTGGTGATTGCCATTTTGTTGCTGCTAGCAACAGCTGCCCTGTTAGTGTTTTATATAAACACTCCACTTTCGTATTGCCATCCCGTTTCGAAGCACAACTACCTTATGAGGATGTCAGAAAGCAAATAGATGCTTTTTATGGCACAAGCTCTGCCTTCTGCCACAGGGCACCACGAAATCTCTGGTCAAATGGGGACTGTCACTACTGCTACTGTGGAAAGGACACATGGAGGGCAAGAGGTGCCCCATGCCGCAGCTGCCATGGAGCAGGGCAAACCAGCCTCCAGCACCAGCACAACTGTGGGCTGCACAGTCTCCAACCAGGGTGGTCACATCCTCAGCTTCACATTTACAAAGGCATGGTAACTCAGAACAGGAATAAGAGACAGTCTGCCACTGCCCAGAGCAAGCAGGAACTGGGATCACCTGCTAGTGACAATGGAGTGAGAGAAGGAAAATTGCTTTTGAGATTGAGTTCAGCTATATCGGCTCATTGATGGAAAGGGCTTGGCTTGAAGGCCATGCTGTTCCATTCAGGCCTGTGGCTGCAAAGTTGGCCATTAATTACTACTGCTGCCATGCAGGCCAGATGCTTTTATGGCTGCAGCGGTTGTTCCAGCTGTTGTGCCTGCTCTGAATGCTGCCTTTGCTTTCAGATCTGAAGTCACTGCACAGAGATGACAGTAAGGAGTATGCAGAGCATGTACCTACATGCCACCATGTCAATTTCTCCACTGCCCAATGGTGGCTGTGGCTTGAACAGAAGATTTTGTTCTGCCTTTTCACTTCCTTTTAAAGGTTTGTTTGTGCTGTGTTTGAGCTTTACCTTTTCTGTCATTTATCAGATGAGCATGTTTCTTTGGGATTTTTCTCTCTGAAAACAGCTACTGTGTGTATTCTTACAGCTGTGAACTGCCTTACTTAGTATTAGCCAGAAAGTTTATGAGGAAAGGATATATTTTTAACCAAGCCAACTGATAGAGGTGCAAACTCCTTCCTTGGGATGAAAAGAAATTCCTGTCTTCAATTTTAGGACAAATTGAGAAGAAATGTTCTGAATTTTTCTGGAGGCAATAATCAGTTACAGGGTTACATGGTGAGATTAGACAGCTACCCCAGAAGTACGTCAAGAAGGGTCTTTTCAAAGAGAGATTGAGTACTCTTACCTTTAGGCACCATAAGGTGTAAAAATGTTAAGCCAAGACATACAGTACAGCAACTGCTGTAACATTTGTTTAAACCAAAGACCATAATGCTACAGAGAGTCTTAGTATTGCTTGTGCCAGTCCTGTCTTTTTGTAACTTAATTGAACTTAGTATTCAGAGAGTAAAAATGAACACCCATTATCCTGTAAGTTATGCCAAATCTAAAATACTGGTACATTTTGAAGGGTGTCTTACTTCCATTTTTTTTTTTTGGTAGGTAACAAGGCAAAGTGCCTAATCTTACTGCTTTATATACCAGAGTGTATTTTTCAAACATAATCCTCTGGAATTATTATAGCTCTAAGTTAGTCACCTCCCATGCTCTGCTCAGTGACAATGTTTGCTAAACTCAGTCACTGCAATACAGCATGTCACTGTAATCGACTCCAGTCTGTGCGATTTTAGGAGAGCAAGATGTGCTAAAAGAGGAGTTTGAGAGGCTTGTGTTATGTCCCAGTGGTTGTCCTTCCTCCTTGCAAGATTTCTGTGTGCTTCCAGACCCAAGGATTCCCACATTTTTCTTGGGATGAGAAAGTGCTGCAAATTAAACCTGTCATAACAGTGAGACCAACGTGAATAAACAATGCAGATAATATTCATGTACCTACCTTAAAGGAAAAATCCTAACCAATGTCATGAGCACAGAAAAAGTCATTCATTAACAATTGAACAGGCATACTCATGAAGCCTGCAGCACTCAGTAATCCCCCTATTAAGGGAATTTTCAAACTAACAGAAACAATACAATTGCATCTTTGCCTCAGGGTTTTCGTAGGTGAACTCCAGGAGATGTTTTGTTTTGCCCTTTGATTTTTCCACACAACATCTGAAAGGTAGCTTGCCTTGCTTCTGCCTCAGTTTGAATGCCAAAAATAAAAGGTCACTGCACTGCATAAGCTGCTTTGGTATCTTTTACTGAAAAGTGGTGTGTACTGGAGAACCCTATAAAGAGTTTGGCAGCTGTTGCATCTCCAGTCCTATGTAGCAAAGGGAAGATCTTAATTTCAGCCTTAGTGGCAAACCTTTAACAGTTGAAGGTATTAAAACACACTGTCCATGAAGACAATCTGTTATATTCTGGGTATTATGTCCCTCAAGGTCTTTGCAGCTGCACTTCCCACATGAAAATGTGACAAGTCACTTTCTGGGCAGACCAGATACTTACTGTCAGAAGGAAATATGACAATATCACAATGAAATAACCATTCAGTATGGTGAATGAAAGAATTATTCTTTAATCTAGATTCTCTAAGAAAAATGTTTCTGAGCATGAACTCCCCTCTGTTTGCCTGACTTCTGGAAAGCAATCTGACATGGGGACTCCTGCACAGTCACAACAGAGGCTATGCTTTAAACATCAGGCAGATAGTGGGATGTGGTGTCACACAATGTCCACATGTTCTTTGAGAAGATGCTTCCTTCAAAGTGAGCTTGGGAAGGTACTGCAGTCATGCAACCCCTGTGTACCTTCAAGCTCCTAAGGACATTCTTAGCCTCCTTGGCAAGAAAGTTTGCAAGATCCCTTAACAAAAAGGATCTGATTCTGCATAGGGTTAAGAGGCCTCAGTTACAGCTCCTCAGAAACCTCCAGACCACAGCTATCACCTCTAAGACATTGATGTCTAACTTCTCTCACACAATATTCTTTGTCCTCTGATTATTACTTCCCTGTGACTATTTTTTTAACTTTAGGCATGGAGAACTTTTACCAGATTTAACTAGTCCTTTGTATGCTTTGATGTAGTCCCTTGTATGCTATTAATCTTAGGCTTGCAGGCAAGGCTTCTGTGACTGAACTTTTTTTCCCAGGTATTATTTACACCTCTATCACCCCCAGTAACTTTTAGTCTCTGCATTAATTTCGGTCACAACAGGCAAGTGAGCAGCTCTTCCCCAAGCCAGTGAATTTCCTGCAAGCATTTTGGAAATTTGTGGGGTGGGATTGAGAAAAAGTCATTAAATAGTCATGAATTGCTAATTAGCATGTGCATCACAGCCACTCAGCCACTGTGCCTGTTGCCAGGGTCTAGCTGTGGTGTGCCTGATAGAAATAGCATAGAATGGTGGAGATCAAGGCCTTTGCAGGGAGGTGGATGAGGGCACAAAGGACACAAGCCTGCAGCGAATGTCACATGGTTGGTACCCACTGCTCTCGAACAACACATTCAGATTTTCAGATAAAATTTTGGTGACTGCATTCAAGTTTTGAGATACAACGATGAGGAAGTAGAGGGTGGAAGGTGGTTAGCTGGACAGCTATTGGCAAGGCCTGTGCCGAAGTGTGCCTCTGTCATCAAATACATCTGGAGAACTGTCAAAACATAGAAGAACTTGTATGTTCAAAATACAAGTGCTAAAGGTAAGAGATAGCTACCAATATTTGTAAGTGTATGATGGTGACTGGAGGGATGTGAGTATGCAGGTAGATGTTGCTCTACATCTCAATGACAAGCCAGAGAACATCCCTTTCCACCAGTGTGACACCATCTGCATGAACACTACACTGTTTAGTATTTCAGACTTGGTTCAGTTCATCACTTTTCAGCAAAGAGCATAGGCAAGGACTTAGTTGAACATTTTGCTGATCTGTGAACTGAATAGCTTTGCTACCAATGAAGAAATCACTGCTTTGTCCTTGTAATTAGTAGGTTGGTTCCTTTCCTCTACTTTCAGCAGAAGCAAATGAAATGCAATGTCATTTGGGCTTATGTGTCACTTCAGAGGTTAAAATTCCCCTCTTCTATTTTCAGTACACTGGAGTACCTGGTCAAGAAACAAAGACCCATTTCATACCCCAAAGATGACTCATTTTTAATGCTGGGGGAAGAACCCAATAACAAATGGGAACAATATTCTCTCCTTGGTGAACCAGTGATTTTTGCTTAGCTTACCTTAGAGAACTTTGGCTGGGGTTTGGCCAGTATTCTGTGCAGATAAAGTGACTGTAATGAAACTAAGGAAAGAAAAGATGTCTGTCATCTTCCAGTTTAGTTTCTAAATGCTGAATTATGTTGGTCTGAGTGAAACAAAAATAGCAAACAACTTTCACCAACTTGAAAGATGTTGTTTAATTTCTTACACAGCGGTAATCTTCTAAAAGGAAACTGCAGTCAGACCAGACACCATGGTGGTTTTATTTCTCTTCCTTCTCACTTTTTTTTTCTTTCCTCTTCTTTTTTATTGCTTAGCAGATCCTAGTTTTTGTTCCCCAAAATGTAGGTGTTTTTTTGGTTCTCTTTTTCTCAGTGTGTAAGATGCCACTACTTTTGCAAATGACTTTTCCCGCCAAAAAAAAACATGCCTTCCCTGTTTCTGTATCCACGTAGGGTAACTGAAAAGGGCTCAATTCCTGCAGCACAGCTCTCCTTGTACCCTGGGTGTTAAATGCCACTATCGTGATTCAAGTGACGTTCAAAAATAAACAGGGACAAATGATACCAAAAGTGGGGGTAAAAAAAAATCACAGGCTTTTGGTGTCAGATTGTGTCTTTGTGAGAGAACAGCTATGAAAGCCTGCTATCATTACATACCCTATCACTTTTAGTAAAAACTTCTGTCCTCAAAATGGGGGATTTCCATTAGAAACCACAGACTTTTTCACTATGATATGCATAAGGGCTGCACTTCATACGGTCAAGGTACTACCGGAGTCTGTTCCTTAGAAGAAAAGAGGAGGTGTAAACAGCATTTGCCCATTTGTGGGATTTTAATATCCTTTGCCATGACTTCTGTGCTGTCTGGGCAGGAGGGAGGCTTGGAGATGGGCTTGGTGGCTGTGGGCAGCATTGCAGCTGAGGAGATGCCACTGAAGACCCTGGTGAGGAAGTAGAGTCAACAACTAAATTCTTAAAGACATTTAAGGACCTATTGCCTTTTTAATCACCTATCCAGCCTGATTTTAAATGCAAGTTGGAAATTTTTGCCTTGGCAAAGTTTGTATGAGATCATGTCAGGTAGAGGGCAGGCACCCTCTGGCAGTATGAAGTGCAACTTCTTTCAGTTTACTCTTCTTCATGACTGCTGTGCCCTGCGCATGGCTGAGACAAAACTAATCTGTGCTTCTGTGGTGCTCTTCCTTGTGATTCCTTTTATTTTCAGCACCAATGAAAGGAGGTACAGAGTGTCTATCTGATGCATTCCCTAAGCCATTTCTACAGAAAAAGAATGGTAAAAGCATGACCTAGACATCTGACAATCTCGGAGGATGGATTTCATATCAGAGTGCTTGCCTGGAATGCCAGGTCTGCGGACACAGAAAGAAAAGGGATAAGGATCACCATCTAGGTCTTGATTTGTCACAAAAATATTGAACAGGAATGCTACAAAGCTGGGATTCGGAGATGAGCTGCTACAAATAGTGTTTGAATCAACTTTTAGTCAATAATTCATCTCTAAAAAAATTAGCATGATTGAAAGATCTACTACCAGCCAAAAGCTTATGAATTAAGAGATTTCATTGTGTCTCTAGTGGAGTTCTGCTCAGAATTAACACTGCCTTGGACTAACTTGTGAGCCCACAGTGAGATATTTCCTCTAGTGTAATTCATTTTACTGTAAAGGGGTACTGCATCATTGAGATCTTTTGGCACACCTCTGCCATAGTGTCATCCATGCTGTATAAACCTTTAACAGGACTTTGATGTGTTAATAGTCTTGTGCATGGGCAGAAGCTGTTCCTCCTCCACAAACTTGATGCATTGTCCTGGTTTCATCTAGTACAGAGTTAATTTTCTTCCTAGTAGCTGGTATAGGACTGGTTTTGGGGTTTATGCTGAAAAGCAAGTTGATACCACAGGGTTGTCTTGGTTATTGCCAAGCACCACTTGCACAGTGTCAGAGCCTTTTCTGCTGCTCACCCTGCCCTGACAGCAACTGGGCTGGGGGTGCACAAGATGCTGTGAGGGAATGTGGCAAGGACGGCTGACCCAAACTAGCCAAAGGGCTATTCCATACCAGAGAACATCATGCCCAGTATGTAAACTGGGGGGAGTTGGCAGGGGCATATCTCTGCTTGGACATCGGTCAGTGGGTAGTGAGAAATTGCACTTGGCATCGCTTGGGTTTTTATTTCTCTCTCTTTTTGTTATATTCCTTTTCATTACATTCATTATTAATTATTATCATTATTATTTTAAGTCTCAAAATGGTTTTGTCCCAACCCACAAGTTCTACTTTTTTTCCCCTGATTCTCCTCCTCCCCATCCCACTGTGTGGCAGGAGGGAGTGAGTGGCTTTGTAGCACTTAGATGCTGTCTGGGGTTAAACCACAATATGCATTAAAAGTGATATGCATGGCCACAGGGAAATGAGGAAGGCACCGTTTTCTTTAATAATCTGTACTACAGACTCCCCAGCCGTCACTGGGCCTCACCCTATTCATGCTGGCTAACCTGATTCCTGCTAACCAGATGTCCTGTGGGAGAGTGCATTTAGACTTATACTTCTCAACACCTTGGGGAATGGTTACATTTCAACTCAACACCAGCCAGTAACAAATCTTCAGTGTACCCACTGACTACAGCTCTCTGTGAAAGGGGCTGAGGATATTTTATGGGGAATTGATTGTGATTCCTGTTTTTGCTACATGTGAATCTTAAAATCTTTCATCTGAGCGACCCACAAACTTTCTCAGGGCCTTTGCTGTTCAGCACATGGAAAGCTAGAGAATGATACAAAACCCTTTGCATTATTTTCTTGAAGCCCACTCAGCTTTTAAGGAGGTAGAAAGCACCAAGCATTGTCAAAGGCCTTCTTAAGCTTGGGTGGCCTTTGGGAACACCTGTTGGCCTGTCCAAATAACAACTAATTGCAGGAACAATTAAGGCAATGTTCCCATCAGTACCAATCCAACAACAACGTCAGCTGCCATGCTGAGAACACCTGACAGCTGTCAAATTGTCTGCAACAGAGTAGGGAGGAGGGAGATGGTTAATCAGCTGAACCTGCACAACTTCCACCTGTACTGTGGCAAACGTTGCTCCTGAGCCCATGAGATGGGGAGGCAGCAATTGACAGAGATGCTGGTGAGAAGCTGGCTGATTCCTCAGATGTGAATATGCATCCTTATATTTGATAGCAGTCCCTACAATGATGAAGGGTGCAAGCCCTTCAGCTGGTCTATAGCGGGAGGGCTGGTGACAAGGACGTTTGACTGACATCTTTAAGAAGGCAAACATATCAAGTAATTATTAGCAGAGAGGGAAAGAGTTTTTTAACACCTATGCAGATGTGGTATTCTACTCTTTTTCTCTGACATTTTCTCTTTTCGGACCATGGCCTGATGTTATATGGCTATGGATGTTATATGATGTTATATAAATAATGTTATATGAGTGGAATAAGAAACACAGATACTACTGAAAGTTACATATGATGATATGCAGAAGTTGTGCAGATAAATAGAGTGCTCAGTGAGGAGCAAGCAGCTCTGATCACCCCCATGTTATTCAACTAGTGCAGTGCCCATAGTTGAGGGCAGCAGTAGCATGGAGGTCATAGACCCCTGTGGAAGGTAGACAGAAAAAGTGACAAGAAGAAAGAAATTTCCTTCAGCTGCTCAGCTGTTTATGTCTGGTTTTCCATTTGCTCTTTGGGAGACAGATCCAACGCCACAGTTAAAACTGTCAAGAGAGGAGGCAGGCTAGAAGGGTCTGCGGGTTTCTGTAGAGCTACCTGAAGTTAGTGAGAAAAAAGCTATGCATCATGCTTACTCTGAACAAGATGAACAGGGAGTAAAAGCTCTGAACTGTATCTGTAGGCTATCTTTATCTATTCTCACTGATCCTTTTTTTCCTCCTGTTTTTGGACACTGCTGTCTCAAACACAAGAGGAATGAGAATCTATTATTCTGATGGGAATGCTGTCCAGTTATGGCTATCTCCCTGGATTTGGCTTAAGCTGAATTGTCACTTTTCTTCCATGCAGATTTATAAACATAGCTAATCCTCCTTGCCTGGGGCTTGGGAACCCCGACTTTCAGACTTAGGCTCACAGACAACAACATCTAAAGTGAAAGGATGCATGTGCTTGCACAACAAAGCAGTAAAGGTGTCTCTTGGTTGCCTTCCAGTAAAGACTTGGGAAATGATCTTGAAGAAAGAAAATTATCTTGATTGATGGATTGAACTGGGAAGTGTCTGCTTTACAGTTGCATGGACAAATCTATGTTATCTGCTTTCACTCCACGTGTTCTCAAAATGTCTCTGGGCATATGACTACACAAATGTTGTTTATCTCATAAGACCCTTGTCTCATTCTGGATTTGAAATGACTGCATAAGGAGTGGGCTTAAGATAAATGTAAATAATATTCTTATCTTTCTTGTTTAAAAATTTTTGAGTACATCTCCTGACAACCCATATGATGTTTTCTAGCACATTTTCATTTCTGCATTGAGATATGCAGCTACCATACAGTTTTCTGTGATGATGTTTCACCTTCACACTAAGCAGTTTTTCTTGTCTTTGGCCCATCCAGCCTGAGATTTTTTTTTTTCCTTGAAACGAATTTCTTGATAGACACATTATTTCCCTCATCATTTCCTGGAATATGTTTTGCAAGAGAGGAAGAAGGGCAGTTACTTCTGCAGTTTATGGCTTTGTTTTTCTTTGAGGCTCAACATATCCCTAAACTGACATCACAGGGAAAGATGTTGCAATTAAGATTCACCCACTGAATTTAACTTTCGTTTCACTACTTTGTAACAAAAGACAGGAAAGTGGTCCAGTACTGGTAAGTCTGACAAGTGTAAGTGGCTGACATTGTGTCTGTCTAGCTTGACTTTCCCACTGTTTATTTCAGTGCAGCTCTTTTCCTTTCCAGCTTCTTGGGAAGTACCTTGGGAACCTGGAGTTTTATGCAATCTGAACAGAATTTTCTTCTGAAAATTTGTAAGACTCAGAAACTTTTAATGTAATGGTCCAAGGGAGGTGACCAGGGCTTTTCCAAAAGAGCATGGCCCTCTTTTAGTACTGGCAGAGGACATGCAAGGTTAGTAACAGGATCTGACACAGCAGCACTTGGCCCTCTCCTGTAACATAGGGAATTTCTGTCAGTTTTACCATCAAGTTACAGCTAATTTGTCATCTGGACCCTGCTCTGACAGCCACAGATAGTGTCAGAGAATTTCCTCAGCTTGCTGCTGGCTAAAGGGTAGGTGAAGGACTGAAGTGCCTCTTACCCCTGATCTCATGGTGTTTCAGAGGAGTGAAATGCCTCATCTCTTGCTTATTCTGAAGAAAATGTGGAGCATAGACAGTCCATGATCATAGAGGCTGGAGGCCAGAACCAGAGTGACATCCGAGTGGTACCAAAGAATCTGCCCAAAAAGAAGCTCTCCATTGCTCTTGAGTATTTCTGGGAAGAGGCTGCCATTGACCTCAGGAACACAGAGGTTGCAATGGACAAAGGAGAGGAGGTGGAAGACAGGTGTGTTCCTTTCCTCCTTTGGCAGATTAGGAGCAGAGAAACATAAAATGACTAAAGGCTTGTAGGACACAAACATTCATGAAGCCTGAAGACATCTCTGTGGTAGTCCCTTTCAAGTCCTGGATTTCTAAATCTTGTATAGCTGCCACTTGTGAGCTCTGTCATGAAATAAAGAGAACTCAGTGGTTCCCTAGATTTTACAGGTCATCCATTTCTTCCAGAGCTGTCACAGCCTGCAGTTCAAGATTGCTGAGAGGAATGATGCTTACTGGTGTATAACTGGTTTTAACCAACTCAGGTTTAAAGTAAGTCTGTGGTCTCCAGTAACCAAGAGTGATCAATTTTTCCTCTTGGGAGGAGTACACAAAAGATGTCCCCCTGCACATCTTGCCCTTCTTGTTCCAGCTGTCTGCAGGTACACACCTCTCAGCCCACTGCCTTCTACACGTGTGGCCTTGCTGGTTGTGGTGCTGCGTTCTTACTGCATCGCGTGTTTGCAAATGGGAGAAGATCCATTCACAATAATGTGGTTATGGTCTAAATGCAAAGCGGTGCCTCTGCTTTCACTTCCCACATTCTGACAAAAGCCTGAGGCAGCCCAGAATGGGATGACATACAACCCAACACAGATTTGTGAAATGTCACCAAAATTCATCAGAAATTGGAAACAGGGAAGCTCGTGGGCCAGACAAGGATAAGAGAACTGTTGCATCTGAAGATGAATACCTCCTGCTCTCTCCTGCACCCAAATGCTGCAGAGCCTGTGCTTCAGGCAGGTTGTGCCACAACTACAGAGGGGAGAAGCAGGGACTCTCTTCTAGGTTGCTGCCTTAGGGCAGCCAAGGGAAACATCTCTGGGAGAGTTGCTTCACTGAGAGACAGCCTTGGGAATGGAGGCCCAGAGTCTCAGATGACAGAAATCAGCAACAGTCGCTGCTGTCAAGACATGCTGACCGGCACTGCCATGGTTTTTGACCTATGACGTGTTTCCATTCTTGCCCTTCATCCTGCAATTTACAATAGCATCGGTGTCCTGACACTGGAATCACAGAAGCATGAGATGGCCATACTTTAATTTTGTGGGATGATGGTTACAATCAGTTTTGTGTGTGGAAAGACTAAGGGTTTGATGAAGGTGCACAGATTGAACCTTCATTGTTCAGGGTGCTATTCAAACACAGCACAAAGTAACAGCATTTGCCCAAAGAGGATGAAATCAAAAGCTGAGGTTATGAGTGGGCCCAGACAGTCCAAGGGGCATCACGAGGTATCAGTGAGATGTCCTTGTCAGTGCAAAAGGTAGTGAGTGTAACAGGCATTGGTTATTTTCTCTGTCTAATCTGACACATCTAGAGCCAAGTTAATCATCTAGACCCTCTAGACCCTCCATAGTCCAGAGACAGAGCAAGACATGTCTACATGGGAAGGAATCCTGTCCTGTGGTAGGAACTTGAGATAGCCCAAATAGTTTCTGCAGCTGGAACTGTCTCTTTCTCACCATTGACTATAAAGGGACTTAAATCTCAGGCTGATAGGTTTGTTATTTCCCATACCATACATGTGTGGTAAACACATAGTACATACAGAGCAGCATACACAACATGAATGGTAGCCAGCTTCTTTCAGTCTAAAAGGAAAACTGGAGGGTGTTTGTTTGCTAGATGAAGAAATGAACTCAGATGGAACAAAAACTTCTTCTTTATAGAAAAGTGCTTCTTTCGGTTCCTGATAAAGACAGACATTCTACTCCTGTAGCTCTTAGGAAATAACACCACCATTTTCCTTCCACCTATACTGGTCAAATAACAACAGCAGCATCTTGCTTTTAAACTGTTTTCCTCAGCAGTAGCTCTCACTGCTCTTTTATGCCCTGAGGTGCATCTCATTTACTCATCTAGATTCCCTTCAGCACCATGGGTCTGTATCACTCTCATGCACCCCTTATGACAAAAGAAGCTTGGGATTCCCATGTCTGATTTTTTCCTGACAGTTTTGCAATATATGCTTTAGGTTGTCACCATGCAACTGGTGATGCTCCGAAGCTGGATTCTCACCTACTTTGCCCAGGGCATGGTGAGTGCAAAATGCTCCCAGACCCAGACAGCAGCTGAGTTTATGCCTCTAGTTTGACCAAGAAGAAGGCAGAAAGGCAAAAAACGGATAACAACAGAGGTAGATCTGCAGTTGTGATTGCACATGTCTGCAAAGGTTGTGTAATTGTGGTGCCAATGAGAGGATGTTCCAACCCATTCAGAAAGCAATTGCTACTGACATTTCTTCACATCTTCCTCCTCAGAAAGAAACTGGCAGGTTATGAGGTGTTACACTTTTTATCTGCAAGTGGGAGGATGATAAACCAGAAGCAAGGTGTGCTTCCTTATGCTGAGCTAAGTGAGCAAGCAAGGGAAAGCCAGCCCTTTAATCTGATCAAGTATAATAATTTTTAGACTTGCAATAATCTACACTGAAGTGTGGAAAGGTGAAAGTTTTCCCACTCTCACCTCACAGAAACAGGAGGCCTTTGTCCATGTTTCTTTAACCCTGCTAAGGACTCCTGAGAACAAGGGTTTAAGAATACATAATGCTACAAAATGAGGCAGATAGATAACCTTCTGCAATGACTACAGCATCCAGTGTCCTGAGGAACTACCTAAAAGGCACATCAGAGGGATTTTCTCTGCAAAGTTGCTTCATGTGACCGACAGCATCATGTGATCCGTGGCGGCTGGGCAATGTCTTGCCTCACTGGCTAGTGGCTTGTTGTGCAAGTGTGAAAGATTTCTACCACTCAGGTATGCTCAGTTTCTTTTAAATGAGCTCTTCATTTTGTTGTCAGTCAGTGACTTCACTTGGCACGTGTTGTTTTTTTGAAAATGACCATGTGCCTTTTGCTGTTTGAGAAAGCTGCTGAATTGCTCATTCCCATGACCAGAATTCTCTGTTTGCTGGGATATGTTGGTCATCATTGCCTCACTGTGTCTTCCCCACCAGTGCTGAGGTGACCGTTGCTTGTGTTGTCCTCACAGCAGCTGACTGACTACTTAGTGATTACAAACCACAATGTATTTGAAAAAGCCAGAGGTAGGGTTTTAGACTGTGTATGCAGTAACACAGAGAAAGCCTACAGTTGGCATATTCATGCTTCATCAACCAGCATTCAGCCAGCTCAAACTGAGGCAAAATCTCTTCTGTTGTATCCCTGAGAAACGGTTGTCAACACCACATTTGGGTGACATTAAGCTACTTTTTTACGTTTTTCATTTGGGGATTTAAGGTCAACAGGATCCATCACACTAAATCATAGAATCATAGAATGGTAGGGTTGGAAGGGACCTCTAGAGAACATCAAGTCCAACCCCTCTGCAGAAGCAGGTTCACCTAGATCAGGTCACATAGGAACATGTCCAGGTGGGTCTTGAAAACCTCCAAGGAAGGAGCCTCCACAACCCCTTTGGGCAGCCTGTGCCAGGGCTCCCTCACTTCAACAGTGAAATAATGTTTTCTTATATTGAAATGGAACTTTTGGTGTTTCAGCTTCATCCCATTACCCCTTGTCCTGTTGCTAGCTACTATAGAAAAAAGGGGTGCCCCAACCTCCTGACATCGACCCTTTAGATGCATAGTTACACACACAGATGTCCATAAACGCAGTCAGGCAGCATTTACCTACATGATTCTGTCATTTGTACTTGGGGGAAAAAAGTGCCATGCATCCAGGACAGATTGTCAGACTGCATTCCTAATTCACATCCATAAGAGTTCTGAGACATACAGTGCCCATTTAAGGTGACTGCCCTTTCTCCATGCTTGATTGTGTTGGGGTGTCTACAGGGTAAATCCCCGAGCAACGTGTTCAAACAACCTGAAGGCTTCTGTGGGGTGTGTTGGTTCTGAGGGTTTGTGGTTTTCTGAACAGCCAGGCATAGTCCCCTGACATTATATTTAAAATATACACAAGGATGGGAAAGCCCAAAAGTCTGGGTAGTAGAAGCACTCAGCAAGAATGGCATACCTTGTGAATGAGGCTAACATTCGTATCATCTCTGGAGGTCTTAGCAGCTTTCTTTTACTTCCCAATTTTAGAAACAATTTTGGGAATATCTTTTCTTCTGCTATTCTGGAACTTCTGCTTGTAGTTGCAATTGAAACCAAGATCTGTGAAGACATGTGGCAGTGGGAAACCCCCACAAGTGACCACAGCTGGCCTCCTGCATCCAAAGATAGGGCAGCTCATGGGAGCCTTGAATACAGCTTAATTTGCAGCTTGAGCCATCTCACTGGGGGAAAACTGTACATAAAACATAGGAACGCAGGAATTAGCAGGTCAGAACAAGCTCATGAGCCACCTAATCCAGGTTTCTATCTCTAATGGCAAATTATGCTACTTGCTTCAGGTATAGTTGCAATTCTCATGCCTTTGTAAGAAACTTTTTCTTCCATGCTCCTAGTTTATTAATTGTATTTATCCCTGACAGAGCAGCATTGGAGAAGGATGGTTTAGGTTCTTATTTCATTAGAAACTGTTTGCCTAAAAAAAGCAAACATGACAGTACACTGGTAATTACATCAGTTTTATGAGTACATCAGCTTCTGTCCCCATGAGCAGAAGAGCACAGCGTTCAAAGACAAGATTGCTGGTAAGGACCAGAAGCATTCTTCTGGGTCATCTTCCACCATCCAAAATAGAATCAATTAAGAAATGCTTATCTGATCCATGCAAGCTGTGACACATATGCTGCCCTTTTGCATTGAGTCTTGCCAGTTGGACTCTGAGCTTCCTGTCCTCGAACAGAGAAGAGCCTTTCTCTTTGACAGAGGCTATGCTTTTCCCATCACTCAGTTCTCTCAGTCATATCCAGAGAGACCCTTATCTTGATTGTTCTCTGTAAAGCAGAGTACAGTCCTGTTAAAGGATGGCTAACAAACTGAATTGGTGTGTTCTACTATTGCTTTAGTATTTAAACAGAACACAAGCAAGACAAAAATTCTTGCATGGGCTTATACTCAAAATTCTGTGTTTAATTACTCTTTTTCTTCCTGGAAAACTCCTTAAAATTATACTTATAATGCTGTCTGCTAAAGAAAGTGAATGAAAGCATTTCCAGCCTTTCTTCTCCTTTTTTCTATAGTAGCTAGCAACAGAACAAGGGGTAATGGGCTGAAGCTGCAACACAAAAAGCTCCACNTATGATTCTATGATAAGTGCCAGCTGAGTTCCCATTCACCTTCCTCTGTCACCCAAGAGGAGGCCAAGAAAAATAAAGTCAAGAGAGCTCTACCAGGTAGAAAGAAAGAAACAAAAAAACCCAAACCAAAACCCAAACAGAAACACGCCCCAAAGAGCCAGAAAAAGATTGTTGCTTTTCCTTGTACTTCTCAGCTGAACAAAAGCAACCAAACCTGTATCATAGTATCACAAAAATGACACTGCAAATCGATCTTGAGAATTCTTCCTGTAAGTATTATCTAGGGGAATTTCTGATGGGAAGTGTATCTAATACAATAACCGAAACTTTTTTAATTACCCCAAACAATGGAAATGAAAAACTACATCTGAGCTGGCTGTGAGAAGAAATTAGATAGGAATGCATTTAAACATTTCTGCTCTTTTTCAGTCACCTCTCTCTGATAAGTCACTTCTCAGCAGAAATGAAGAGCGTTGATGGGAAACACGAGATGCACCGCATCCATTCATTCGCAAGGCAAATATTGTGACTGAGGCTGAAGCAGGAGGTGTAGCCTCGTTATTTCCCAACATTGTTCAGACTGATAAATTAAGTTCCCCCCACTGAGTAATTTAAGAAGTATATAAGCTATATGAAGAGCACAAACTTGTTTGAATGTAGGAGGAAAGCAAAAAGTCAATGAAGTGCAGTGGGCTGGCTGATCTGTATGTGGGCTGAATGTCTTGCCTGTGTGAAAAGAAAAGTTGACCAGAGGTGTTTGAGGTTTAAGACTATGGCAGACGTTTTCAGAAAAGCTGGGGTTTTTCTTCCCCTATGGATTTAGACCTTAGGCAGATAATTTTATCTGAGAAGAGGGTCTTTTTATGAACAAAAGCAAGTCCTTTAGGCCCTGAAGCACAATGTCTCTTCCCCCAGTGCCTCCAGGAAAATTGAAATTAGAGTTTCTGGTGCACTTCAAAATACATGGCACAATTACCTGGATGGGATGCAGGAGAAGAATGCATTTTTACTATATGTATGAGACACAGAGTTTATAGGCATGCAAAACAGCTGCAGGAGAAAAAAACCAACACCAAAACACAACCAAAACTCAAACACCAGATAATAGGGAACATCATACAATCATAGAATCATAGAATAGTAGGGTTGGAAGGGACCTCCAGAGATCATCAAGTCCAACCCCCCCACAGAAGCAGGTTCACCTAGATCAGATGGGATAGGAACATGTCCAGGTGGGTCTTGAAGACCTCCAAGGCAGGAGCCTCCACAACCCCTCTGGGCAGCCTGTGCCAGGGCTCCCTCACCTCAACAGTGAAATATTTTTTTCTTATATTGAAGTGAAACTGTGTTGCAGCTTCATCCCATTACCCCTTGTCCTGTTGCTAGATACCATATAAAAAAAGGGATGTCCCAACCTCCTGACACCCACCATTTAGATATTTGTAAATGTTAGTAAGATCTCCTCTCAGTCTCCTCTTCTCCAGACTAAACAGCCCCAGTTCCCGCAGCCTTTCCTCGTATGAAAGATGCTCCAATCCCCTGATCATCTTGGTGGCCCTTCATAACTTCATAACTGATTCTATGTTTGCCAGAGTTTGGAAAACTGTTCCTTCTGTTGCTACAAAAGAGCTGTCGTGGTGCATTGGGAAAGGCTTTGCTAAAAGTTGCTAGCCAGCAATATTTATGTACTAGATTAGAACACATCCATCTGGCACCTGTTTAGAGTGGTATTTTCTTAATAATAACCTACACAGTATACTCATGTCCTGATGCCTTTTTGTGAGGGTAAAAGACTTGAAAACCATCACTTCCCTCAATCTGCCTAGCCTTCTTCATTTTCCCCTAGCTGCGAACAACTGAGACCCTGAAATTAGCACTTTACCCAGCAAAGAGGCTATAGGAACATTTATGACCTGTAAAGCAGATTAAATATATTTAAAAGTTGGACCTAACTTTTTCTGTGCTTCTGGACTTCCCTGTAGGTGTGCTTAGAGCTCCCCTCATACCAAGTCTGTCCAGGGAAATTCCCTTTCTGTTTTTAGTAGCCTTCAGAATGATTACATGTCAAAGTTTCTTTTAAACAGAACTGCCATCTCAACTCCCTTTGTTTTGAAAGATCTCTCATTAGATAGCATCTGAATCAGAGACTGTATTACCAGGATCTGAATGGAGAAGTCCAACTAGAAAAGTGGAGGTGAAGAAGGAAGAGAGCTGCTTGTGGCTGAAGGCTAGTTTGGAAGAGTAGTAGCTATCAATGAGCTCCTCAAGGCAAGCATGGGCTTTGTGCAAGTCGCTCTCCTGAAGTGAAAGCTTGTGCCTTTCATGTATAAATCAGGAAACATCAGATGTCTGACTTGAAAACCAGTGATGAATGCTTAAGTGCTAGATAAATAGTTGACTATTTGGATAAGGTTACTGTGTCAGTATGTTATATTTAGACAGCCTGAGTTTGGGGTCTGAGGGTTGGACATGCGTGATTGACTCTGATGTTGTTGATCTAGTCATCAGCATGATTGTTATTAACCTTGCTTATTATAGTGCAGTGCCTGGGGCACAAACAAATCAGGGCACCACAGAGGTGAAGCAGGGACAAGGTTTCTGCCTGAGCAGGTTAGAGCTTGGACACAGAAGGTACCTGAGGTCCATGCAAAGACAAGTTTACTGGTTTTCAAATGGAAAACCTGCTACCTCTTTCCTGGGAAATATTTTTATAACCTAAGCATAACACCCAGGAGACAACTGCAATGAGTAGGCTCTCCAAAGTTAGGATATGGGTGGGTTTCCCTGTAAGGAGTGGGGGAGTGGTGTGCTCATTTGCAGGATCCAGGTTACTAAGCAGGATGCTGATGGGGCAGCTGCGGCCACCAGCCTGTGCTGCTCCCCCCTAGCCTGCTCCATGGGAATTCTCATCAGGGTTGGTGTGGTGAGGAAAAAAAAAGGTTAGATTTGTTTCTTTGCAAAAGAAAGGGAAGACTGAAACCATTTGGGAAATGGCTCCTGCATCAAATTGAACTGAATATAAGATGCTTTCACTGAACAAAAAGTAAGGTTTCCTTGGTTGAAAACTAACTATTTGAAATGTGAGTCAGCTTCTTGCACTTCTTCCACTTTAGCAAGAAAGTCCCCATCAGCTTGCTAAAAAAGAAGATTTTCAGCAGCTGTTCTTAAGAAATCAAGCTCCCTTCACATTTCTTCTTCAAGCAGGCACCCAAAAAGCCCTGTTTATTTTGTTTGGTGGAGGTCAAGTAGAAGTGGAGGTGCAGATTTACCCAGCTCATCTGTGGTTGGCTCTGCGAACTCCAAGCAGAGCTTGATTTTCACTTTCAGTTTGGCTCTTAGCTCACTCATGAAGAAGTTGAACTTTGAGAAATCCCCCAAGACAAAGCCTGGCCACAGTACTACAGTTAGTCAAGTGGAGGATTTTCCCATCATCTGTTTATAACTGGCTGGAGAGTTTCTTGGGGGTTTTTTTTGGTATGTGTTTCAGGGATTATTTTTAGAGATATTATGTGAAAAAATAAGAAGTAAGAAAATTAATTTGGCTTGATATTTGTGAGACATAATCAGTGTACACATTTTTCTTACATAGAATCAGGTTAGCCAAAGAGAGATGGATGCTCATCCTTGGGTTTCTCAGAGGCTGCAATCCAGAGTCACTGGGGAGGTCAGCCTTATGACTGCAGATAAGAGCATGGTGTGGCTGGCTGGAGTGAAATATTGCTGTTTGCCCAAGAAAGAAAAGAGTTGTCTCTTTAGATACCTCTGAATGTGTTTGATCCTTTTTAGATGCTTATTCTTTTGCTGTCTTGCAATTGGGCCCTTATTTTTGCAACGAAGCAGTGGAAGTGGCATATCAGTCACGGTCTAAGAGTGAGACCCAGCCTTGGCCTTGCAGGAGCATATGAACAACACTTTGATAAGGCTGATGGAAACTGTGATCAGGTGAGGACTGCAGGATGAGAGACTATCAAGCAGAAAAGAGATGTTTTCCTTTTTTTCCTTAAGAAAACAGGTAACACGGACACCCACAAATATGACAATGTGGTTGACCCACAAACCTAGGAAAGAATCCTCAAAACCATCTATAGTCTGGCTGCATGTCCACACTGGAATTTTGGCTGGTTAGTCTTGGAGCAAGCCCATCCAGAAATGTATGTCTGACCAAAATACTGCTTTTAGTTTACTCCTCCAAAAGGCTCTTCCTTTTGGAGATCTCAGCAGAGAGACCACCGTTTGACTTGATATTTTTTTTCACTGTGGTTCAGACTTCCACAATGGCTTCTTAACAGTGTGGTTAGTTCCTCATTTTATTTTTCCCAGCTTGTACACTTCTTCTAATGCCTGTTTCTCCTACTTTCAAGAGGCCCTTGTAGCAACTGTTTCTGCTACATGAATGAATCCACACACATACTCTGAGACATCTCCTTATCTCCCTTGTAGTAGTCTATCTGAGCTGGTATCCTTCTGATTCACTCTGGAAAGCTTTCTCAAATCCTGCAGCAGTTTTCTTGGGATCTTTCTGCAGTTTCATCAAGTTTCCAAATGAGTCAAGAAATACAGACACGAGTATGTTGGCAGTCCTTCAGTTCCCATGTTTCAAACACTTTTCTAAGGTAAAATTAATTTCCTCCTGCTAATTGTTTTTGAGATACTCACATTAAACTTTGAGTATAAAAAAGCTTCCTTACAGGTGGTTGCCTTGCTAAGAAACAGTTGGAAGAGTCTTTAAAATGAGTTGCCTGTTCCAGCTTCTGTCATCTACCTGAATTAAAGTGTGCTATGGCAAGCTGACACACAGAGAGTAAAAGCGATGTGCCATGCCCTAGCAAAGCTGAGGCCTACCTGATGGGCAGGTCTGTCCACAGATGCTGGGAGGAGACAAGTTATTTTGATCAAGAGCATTTCTAAGAATTAGAGGGATTGAACACAGCTGATGCACAATGAGGACAGGGATAAGGTGTCCTCCTGGATGAGTTTTGTAGGCTGAGTACAAGAGGTTTAGAAAAATAACAGCTGAGAGTGTTTATTATTTTTCTGGTTTATCTTTTCAGTAAGAAATAGATGCAACGAGCTTGACTAAAATCCCTCCTCCTACCCAGAAGCAGACAACTCAGTGGGACTTCATTTTGACATTAAAGCAAATGACATTTTGCTTTTATGGCTACAGCTGACTTAAAATGAAACAGCTGTTTCATTTTAAACGTCATGAAACTGACAGATGAGTGTTGCATGAGAAGCACCAAGGAGATACCTTATCCTCTAGTGGAAGCTCCTCAGATCCCTTGCTACTCACTGGATATTTGAAATCTCAGAGGCTGACATTTCTTTCATGTGCAAAACCAGCAGCATTGGCTCAGGC
>WBNH01005627.1:111933-177746 GCA_013401255.1 Urocolius indicus | reverse complement strand
CAAGCAAGGCTGCAGGCAACCTGTGCTTGGCTTAATCTAGGTGTTAAGTACCCCTGTGCCTGGCTAGCAAGAGTTTGCCTGGCAGTGGAGACACTGAATAACTGCATGACTGCACTTAAAATCCTACCAAATGTGAGAGCACCAGTGAGGAGTGGGCAGAAACCCTCTGGCTTCATTCATACTGGTGGCTGAAATAGCCTGTACTGGCTGACACCTTGGCACAGTTTGAAGCTGACCTCCAAACAACTCCGGAGACTGAGATGAGATTTAATAAGCTCTCTGAGCTTCAGTGAGTACCAAAGGCTCTCTGTCAGGGAACAGGCACTGATTCAAGCACACCTGAGTGAGGGGAAGATGAGCATCATTTGGCTCAGTTCAGCCCTGGGGCTTCTTATTATATCATTGGGATGGCTCCACAGCCATGCCTGTCATCACTGGCACGAGTAGGCTGCACAGGTACATGCCAAATACAGGGGTATTAGCAGGACCAAGCTCTTTGCTGCTTTACTTTCACCCATAAATCTCAGTATTCCTCCCTGGGAGGATACCTGGGAGAAAGACTAAGAGAGTTGTCTGTGAGTGTGCCAGAAGTCAGCAGCACAAGTGGGAATGGAATTAAGGTGGAAAATGAAAATGCCAGACTTTCCCAAGCCTGAAACATTTAGTCTGGCTTTGCTCTGGCTTCAGCTTGGAGTCCCGCCTCAGTCAGCTCTGGGCACTGAAGCAGTTCTGCACAGATTAGCAATGTCCTCCCACTGCCACAGGTCAGAGGAGCTCACCTTCAGGACCACTGCCAGCAGGTGCACAGATTTGCTTTACAATTGGCTCTGGGTCTCAGCTGGGGCTGAGGAGGGCCCTGCAACTCTACCCATGCCAGGGTCTTCCCCAGGCAAAACTGAGTGCAAGGGGTGAGAGTGAGAAAAGGGGTTCCCCAGGAGGGTTATGAAGGATGCAGAGACACGTGGCTAAAGCAGGGCTGTGTGAGCCACTGCTAGATGAATCCAGGGAAGGGGATTTTGGAGAGGGACAGGCTCTCCAAAAAGCCTATGGGCTGCCACCACTGAAAATGCTAACTGCAAAAATGGTTCAAAGTGCTTTAGAAAAAGAGATTGTGAATATTTGACCCATCACCTCAGAGCTGAGGAAACAGACAGATGAAGGTGGTTGCTTGGGTGTGGGTCTGGACCTACTGAGTGGCTGCTGCTGCCCAGGGCAAGGGGACTGGCACATGGCTACTGTCTGCACATGGGACTGCCTAGCCAGGAGCTGGGGTACAGGCACCCCCAAACTAGTGCAAAGGACTAATCATATCTGCCCCATCTTTGCCTTAGATCCCCCCATCTGGAAGCTTCACTTCTTTGCCTGAACTGCGAGGGCCTCAGCGAACTCTTTGGGGAGCACCAGGACAGAGATGTGTGCTTGTTCTCTACTTTTTGCTAGTGCTTTTCTCTAGGTGCAATCTGTAGTTTTGAACTGTTCCTCCCTGGGATGGACAGACAGTTTCTGTGCTGATTGTAGCAGTCTCCCTGTGGTCCCGGTCACAGAGACATCCCATTGCAAGCCCAAGGCTTAAGTCTCCTCCTGGCAGGCTACGGAGGAGAGACATTTTCTCACTTGCCCTTGCTCTTTCTGCCTGGTTTCTTTCCCACAGGTCTTCTGTCCAATATCCAGTACTTCCCATATACGTATTCTTCTGGGAGCTGCTGCCAGGAGAAGCAGTGGAGCAGGGCAGGGTGCATGGCTGTCACAGAAAGCAGTGCCTGCCAGTGTGCTCCACACTGAGTAAACATGCAGAGGTCCTGTGGTGTGTCCTCTGACAGGAAATGGTTTTGCCTTTGTGCTGGTAAGAAACCTTCCACCTCTGGAAGGGAGAGCTGTGGGTGGCCAAGGTGAAAGTCTTCTGTGGGGAAGCCAGAGTTGTCCTGTGTTCTCTGAAAGCAGTCACATGCACAGGGCTGCACGAGGAACATCCTGTGAAACCTGCTCAAGGGCTGCCCTGTGCAGCCCCAATTAGAGCAGGTAGACAGTGATGTTACTGTGGACAAGGCGTTCCAAATGCTCTCATAGCATTGGGGAATCTTACACTTAAATCCGACCAAGGAAATGAAAGTGGATTTGCTGAGTGAGGGAGCTTAAAAGACATGGGCTGCACTGCCAGCATGATTGGATTCTGCCTATGCCCTGAGCTCAACATAGAGGTTGGTCCCTCACAGTGTCCTCACCTCACAGGCCCTGGCATTGCTGTCATGTTGCATGAGCCTGGCTCTGGACCAACCTGCCATGGGGCAGTCTGTGTCTTTGCTGTTCAAGGCTGTCATCATACCAAGCAGGGAGTCCTTGTCCAAGCCACTCACTGGGAACAGCCAGCTCCTTATAGCTTCTGGATGGTGCCAAGGGATAGCTGGCAAGGGCTGGCTGGTCTGGGCAGAGCTGTGCTGGGAACACCTGAACGTTTTCTGAGCAGGACCATCCTATGCCAGTGGTGGAAAACATCCCTATGAACACCCTAATTTGCTAGCAGAGCTGGTGCTCTGCTGGTAGGAGACCTCCATGCACCACCTCATGCTGCTGAGCACGGAGAAGCCCTGGCTGGAGGCCTTGGAGGCATCACCAGCAATGGCTAGGGCTACCAGTGCTCCCGTCGTGCTTGGGAGCACGAGTCCTCTTGGGTGTTAATGAGCTGTATGTGCCTTTCCAAGATTTCCAAGCACAGCCACAAAATGCTGAGGTGGGAGGAATGGTGGGTAATCAAGGGGAGCATCAGTGGGGATCCCTCCCCCAGCCAGCCTGTGACCCTCACCAGAGCAAGTCTGCTCCCGCCAGCCCTCATCCCATCCATGTGCCTGCCTGCCTGCCAGCCCCCCTGGGATCGCAGTGCCAGCAACCTGCGTGCCAGCACACTGCCAACCCCAAAGGGGAACAGCAGCTATAAATGTCAGCCTTGGGACGCCTACAGCACGTTTCCTTTCCACCAGCAGACAGGATGTAAGCTGTCATGGGTGTTCATTAGCCTTCACGGAGACCTGCAATATGACGCTCCAGACTTTCGTCAGCACATCTCTCGGTTCGAAGCTCTCTCTTCTCAGACCAGCCTTTCGACAGGGACATGCCACTGAAGACCCCATCCCTTTAAGGCTTTTTTTTTTACAAGCTCTCTTTCTGAGGTACAACTATTAAAAAAACCACAACAATACAGAATCCTGTATTCTAAAAGCATCCTGTGAGCACCACAGAATGCCGTCTGCTTCTGGATAAAGTTTGTCCAGGTTGTCTCCAGTGCTGTGCAGCTAAGTCCTAGATGTGTCCAGTAGCAACATTGCACTTGCCCCTGCACATTTCCTGTGGTGTACAGATGGGTATAGCTGTGTATATGCACAAAGGTCAGGAAAACCTTTTCTGCTTGCCTGGGAGTTTGATTTAGAAATAAAATGAAACATTTTTCTGGTTAGAGATGGTTACAACTGAGGCTTGGACACATAATAAAAGGTTTACTGCTTTGAACAAGCTGTGTTGATGGAAGTATACTCTTCTCTGTGTGGAATAAGTGTGAGGTTCAGCATCTGGGAGGGTGGCAGCTGCTGCCAGGCAGCTGGACACTGCTTGTTTCTGGCCACCTGACAAACGTCTTGTTCTCAGCGCTCTACAAGTAAAATGGAGCAAGTCAGTGCTCACAGGTTTCCTCCAGTGGGAAATCTCCAGCTGGCTTCAAATCCCATCACTCAGCACCATAATGCAGAAGCAGCAGGTTTGGTAATAGAGCCGTGACATCCCACATCCCAGCCTTTGCTGCTTTATAAGACCTCCAGACAGGGAATGGTGTCAAGTAAGAGAAGGGGCAGTAACACCTGAAGTCTCTCCAGTCACTTTAAAGCTAGATATATGTTTTGATGGTCCACTGCAGCCTGGACACCTCTTGTCATGCCAGCAGTGTGGGCTCTGCAGGCCATCCTGCTGCAGGCTGACCCCTGTATGTAGATACACCTCAGTTCCCGATTCTCCCTGCCAAATTTGTCTGATCATAGCTCCTGGTGACTGCACTTGGAGCCACAAATATGTGAGTGGTGACAGCCACCAGTGGCAAAGTGATATTGTTTCAAAACATGCTTAGCTTTCCTGGTGTGAAAACCTTGTTTTTGGTGTTCACTGAATACATTTGAGTTGCAGCTGCCATGAGACCATAATTTATCAAAAGCATGAAGGAGAGTCACGCAGAGAAGTTTCTAGAGCTCAGGAGAAAGTTAGAAAACAAGTAGAATGAAAGTTTTAAGGTCTCTACCAACAAGGACGACATATTTTTCCTACTGAGAAGACTTTTACTTTGAGTGTTATTTTTAGTGGTGTTTTTTTCAACTAAAAAATGTGACATTTCCAAAGGAAGCAGAAACCTTCTATAATAATAATGCCAAAGCCCTGAGTTTCTCATCAGAACAGTTTCTATGAACTGTTTTGAACCAAACCGCACAAGAAGCTGAGTGTGTTGCTTCTGTGTTTATAAATGGGCCTCATTTCACAAAACCCTCTCTCAAGCCAACTGCCCTCAAAGGATACAAAGTACTTTCACTTATCACTTGTATCATTAAACTACAACAACAACAAGATATTCTCCCATGGATCAGAGTCTTGATGTGCTAACAGTTAATACAGACACAAGTCTCACCCTGGAAAAGCTCATCTCCAGGCCTCTGTGGTTCCTGATTGTCTTATGCCTACCTCTGAATCAATCTGCCACATCACTGTGTTGAGTTGACTGGTCCTTTCCTCATCATATGAGGACAGGCAGCATTATTAACCCCATGTTATGGGGGGGATGGAACTTGTGGTGTCATGAGGTGAAATGTCATGCAGGTTGTCTGTACATTTAGCTTGTACAAGCACACAAAGAGTGAAAAAGAGAAGAAGAGAGTGGGAGTGAATGAGGAGAAAAAGTGAAGGGCAGGAGCAGCATGGCTGTCAAGAAGAAGTAGGAGGGTGCAGAAAAGAAATCGAAGCTTGGTGATGACCCATAAAACTCTGTAGCGTTACCAGCAACCCCACTGATTTCACCCTCAGAGATCTTGTTTGCAATAACCTTCACTTGACTCATCTACACCTGCCCACTTGAGTCCTGTGGCCAGCAAGAAACCCTCCCACCTCTTTTCACCACAGTCTTCCACGTAAGGGTCTCTGCTGTCAGCCCCCAGGCTCTGCATGACTCACATTCTCTGCATCTCTGCAGACGTTTCCCTAAGCTCTCTCAGCTTGGCAAGGCAAGTCTGGCACACCACTGAAGAAAAAATAAATGTGGTTGCATGATGACAGGAATCAGATCTGCAGTGTTGGGATGGGATCCAGCATCTCTGTAGGAGAGTTCAGTACATGCTGTGCCTCCCTGCTTGGACCCAGCTGCCTGGGCAGGGGAAGGATCCAGGGCAACACAGGAAAGACCACACAGACACGAAGCTCCCCTAGTCCTTATTCTATCAGTGTGAAGGCCCCACAAACAGATGTTTCCCTCTGCAAGGAAATGCAGTGCTAGCTTCACTGGCATGTTGGGAATCAAGACAGTGCTTAGTTGGATGACTTTCCCAAGGTCACAACAAAACCTGCAGATCAGGCTTGCATCACTCTCCTGAAAGCCCAGCTGAGTGTCATATTCAGTACACTGCTCCTCTCATCTTCTGCAATTGTATCTGCAGTCATGGTAAAGGTTGGTCTAGGCCTGCT
The DNA here is from genome assembly GCA_013401255.1 of Urocolius indicus. Classification (NCBI taxonomy): domain Eukaryota; kingdom Metazoa; phylum Chordata; class Aves; order Coliiformes; family Coliidae; genus Urocolius; species Urocolius indicus. Next base: position 172,043 of record WBNH01005627.1, on the reverse strand, counting down.
GACCTCGCTAACATCATGTCAGTAGAAAACCTTTGGGGTAGGAAACCTGTCCTGGTAAATGTCTGAAGAGGATGCACCTTGTTTAATGTCTTCCCTGCCAGGAGTGGGCAATGAAGTTAGCACCTAATGAGCAACATGCAAGCTCAGCCTCAGAGGAACAGAAGAGGCCTGGTACAAAAATACACATCAAATGTCATGAACATCCCAAGGAATAAGTTCCTTAAGTTTGCTATGAAAGATGTGGGCTTTAAAACAAAAGTTTTGCCCTACTTACTTCTCTATGTTTGTCATTCACAGTTTTCCAACATCAATCCAAAGGATTCTTGATTGGCATATTGGCTAATAAAACCAGAAAGTAAGCAGGGAAGTATGCTTATGTTATCTCTTCCTAATGCTACATATGATTGTTCAGTAGGTCCAGAAACCAGCCACCTCAGTGGCTTTATCTCATGAGCTAACTCTTCAGTCAACGTCTGGATCTGCAATTGTCCATTGGAACATGTCCCGCATGCTGCTACAACCTGGAATTGGTTTGAGAGCTGGAGGAAACTAGTTTCTAGGCAGCTGAATCTGCAAGATGAATAAGCTCATCTGTTTTCTGAAAGTGCAGCTACTATAAGAAAAATCTGTTTCAGTGAGGGAGCCCTGGCACAGGCTGCCCAGGAAAGGTGTGGAGGCTCCTTCCTTGGAGGTCTTCAAAGACCTACCTGGGCATATTCCTATGCCACCTGATCTAGGTGAACCTGCTTCTGCAGGGGGGTTGGACTTGATGATCTCTGGAGGTCCCTTCCAACCCTGCCATTCTATGATTGTACAATCACCTGCATTAGCTCATTCAGGTAGTTGTGAACCTCTGTAGGGTAAAGGGTTCTAATCACCATTTAGACTGAGAACAGTCAGGACTGGATGGTTCGTGGATCTGGCAACCAGATTACAAAGGCTTTTGCCTCCTCTTGCAGTTCACCTTTGCTGTGCAGTGGCTATGAAGGGTAATGCTGTAGTAAGTGTCCCGTGGTATGTGTATAGCTTACTACTTGCACATTAAAACTCAGGGAGTATTCCATCTGTGACTGCTCTGAAACCTGAAAAGTTGCAGCTTTGTGAAGGTGGATTCCATGTGATGATTCCAACTTACTCTGATAATTTTCCTGCTATTAGGTGTTATACAGACTTTTAATGCTTCTGGAGCTTCAGAGGCTCTAGACCGTATCTGCAGGCAGCAAGTTGGGAGCATTGCCCAAAGTGGCAACGTGGTTTGGAACAGAAAAGACATGTTTCATTTAAAGGCTGATTACATGATGCTGATCACAGATGAACAAAAAAGGTCCTTCCACAGGGCTTTGTGGGCCCTTCTCTGTTGTTTTGTGTTACCAGTGGCTTGGCCACAAGGGCTGCGAGGTCTTGATTGTATTTGTGGCACAAAGGAAGCTGGGCTTAACCTGACTTTCACACGGGTCTCTTCTGTGCCCCAGAGGTTTTGTGTATTCATTGACTTAAATGTATTCAGTGGGGATGATACTTCCTTTTGTGAGATGAGCTGATCCAAGGCCTTTGGGGCTATTAGTGTTGGGAAGCAGGTGCCGATGAAGCAGCTGGGGTCTGCCCCGGCTATCGTGGAAGATTAGCACCAGCTTGAGGGAATAGGCAAAGCAGGCAGTCACCCAGGGGAGAAGCTACTGAGAGTGTGAAAACCATCACAGCTCTCCTGTCCTCACTGCCTGGGAAGTGATGGTCAGGGCAGGCTGCAGAGGCAAGGCTGCAGGCAAAGACAAAGGGCAGCAACTGCTGAACTTCTGCTTGGGGATGCTTGGAGCTCCTGCTCTGCCCACCCCAGCCCACTGCTTGAAGCATAGTTAAACCCAGGTCCCAATGGCTACTTCTCCCAATTCTGCTGCTTGCCTTCTCCCCGTCGCTGTTTCTACTGTAGAGACAGCCCAGTCCTGTCAGCTGACATTGGCTTGTCCTGCTGAGATATCTGGCTTCGTTTTTAAGGGTAGTAAAGCTGGGAATACTGACAGATCACACCTCCCTCCCCCATACACTCAACCCACAGACAAATTAGCTGAGGGCACCAGCAACAACAGGGATTACAGCAGCGAGAGTGTGCTGTGCTCTTAGTGAATGCTGCCTCCTGCAGAGAGGGAGGACCCATATTGTGCCCGAAAGGGGAACAAGGCACTGGGACCATTTTTCTGCCCAACTGAGTCTGTTCCCACAGACAGAGGTCTGAAACCCAAAGCTGCTGCTGTCTCCTTCCTATAGCAACATCAACAACCCTTGTTTTCCTGCAGGATCTTGGAATTTATAGGGCTTTTAGGGGGTGGGGAGGGAGTGTCTACTGGTGACAGTACTTTTCACTTGGAACACGTGGTAAGTTATGGCATCAAAGAGAACAGAGCAGTGAGTTCTGGGCACTTGTTCAGTATTTGAGTTCCACCTGTCCCCTTGGGCTATAGAATGATTCTGGGTTCTGAGATGGAGCCGTATGGCAAGCTAGGAGGTGTCACACAGCGACACTGCACAGATTTCATTGGGGAACATTTCCAGTGAAAGGGAAACGTGTTACACTCAGCCTTTCTGACAGTCTGACAGCTCCTGATGCTCATGTCAAGAAACGAATGCAAAATATCTGCTCACTCTGAAGAGAAGCAAAACTGAGGAATAATTAACTGCAAGTGCTTGTACAGCACAACTTGACTCATTCCTCAAGTGAGGAATGCTCAAGGGCTCAGATTTTTGCTACCCGAAGGTGGAAAGCACTGCTGCCCTTCCTGCTTCTCCTCTATAAGCTTTTTTTAAGCACCTAACAAGCCTTGCAACACCAACATGCCCACTTAGCAGTGCTGTCTAACTAACTGGACTGAGTTTATCAGAGGGAAGAGAAGTCAGGTCATTGCAATGAAGTAGCTGCAGCTCAAATGATAGTGTTCCTCTGCATATCAGAAATCAATCTAATGAAGAAAGGAGGCACTGCCACTAATATCAGCAGAAATTTCCTATCTGTTTGGCTAGGCAAGTCATGACCTATAGCAAACTAAGATGGTAAATGCTATTACAGCCAACTCTTCTGCTTGTTTTAAAGGCTTTGCTACCCAAAAGAAAGAAAAACAATTGAAAAGCAAAGAATTGAAATGCTCTGCAGGGGAAAGCACCAATGGAGGCTACACAGCAGCTAGGCAGAAACTAATATCAGCAAGGAGTCAGAGCTGCTAGCCCTTGTCACGGGAGAGATGGGAGGAAGAGGCCGTGCTCCTGCTGGGGTTGCACAGGCCTGATGGGAGGGTGAGAAGAGCAGCTGGGGACAATGCCAGGAGGTGCAATTCCCACTGCCTCTCCTTTCCATCACCTCTACAACAGCAGCCACAACTCTGCCAGCTCAGCTACTTGCAGGCACCACTTGTAGGCTCCCTAATCTGGGGTGCCCCAGTGCAGGAGGCAGTGGCACAACATGTATGTATGGGCAAGCCAAGGTATATTGCCTTGCTCCTGGCCATTAAACATCTGTGCTAGCACTGTGAATACGGCACATGACATACACACATACCTGGCTGAAGGCAACCATGTCTTGCTCAAACCTTTGCTGAATAAGAGCGATGGTGCTGAACACCGGCGGGAAGGAACAGTCTTGAGGGCCTGAAAACAAGAGTGAGCTTGTTACAAGGTTCCATCATCCAGTGAAGCTCCCACAAATGTGAGGCATTTGAGCATTTAAAAGAGTCATTGCTACAAAGCTTGCAAGGAAGAGGTTAAAGTCTCTTTGTGCTTCTAACTCCTGCAAAATTTCCCCTTGAGTGCATGGGCTCCAAGCCCCACTCTGGTGGGCACAACAGCCTTCCCCTCTTCTGTGGAAGGCTTTGGGAGAAGAGATGCCATGTCCTTTCCCAGTAGTGCCTACTTCTCTGCAGAGCCAGCCAGGCATGGCAGCACCAGCCAGGGCAGGTGCAAAGCTGTGGCTGCATGAGCAAAGCCCTGTGGCCACCAGCTGAGGCAACCTGATGGGTATCTGCCCAAATTAGGGCAACCTCGGCATCTGCATGGGGGCTGCTCCCGCTGGGCTCCTCCTACAGGCAGTGGGGAGACATGGACACCCATTCCCACTTCCCCTCTTCTGTAGAAGGCTTTGGGAAAAGAGGTGCAACATCCTCTTCCAGCAGTGCCCACTTCTCTGCACTGACTTATACGAGGCTCCCAGAGCAACTGAGTTGGGTACAGCTCTGTAGCGTCGTGTGAGAGGAAGCTCCTTGCAGTGAGCCCAGCTGGGCTCTCAGAAGCAAGCTGAGTGCTGCCCTTCAGAGGCAAACACGTTGCCTCCAGCAAGTCCACTGGGGAGCTGCCTGCCTCTTAAATAGCTCAGATCCCTCAGATTGGTACTTGGGGACAGCAGGCTCTGTGCAGCCGCCCACCATTTGAACGTGAGCACAAGTGGCAGGGAACGAGGCTATTTCAGGAACAAGTGACACAGCAGAGCAGCATCAGGGGCAAGAAATGGCTCCTTGCTGCCAAGTGTTGACATGAGGCCGACAAAGGGCCAATTACCAGCCTTTAGGGGATGCCAGTCTTGCTAAAGTCGTATTTGCAGTGTTTTGGTTTGAGATCCTTGAAAAGCAGGGTGTTACATTTACAGGCAACTTTCTGAACATTTGGCCCCATCTACTGAGTGGAAAAAAAGAATTATTAGAAATGCCATCTGCTTTTTATTGAAACTTTGCCCCAAATTCATCAGAGTTTCAGTAGCTTTCACCTCTAATCCTGAAGGTCGTTAGCAGCATAACACTCCATGCAGTTTACAAATGGCAAACAGGCCCTTACTATCTGTGTCTGCAGATCTGCTCTCCTCGGACAAATGGAAAAGTGGCTGTGGTCTTTTGGTGGGGTGCCACAGAGAAGGTGAGAGCGTGTATAGCAGTGCTGTGTGTGTGTGCACACCAAGAACTGCTGTCAAAGCTGGAGGGGAGATGAGGAACTTCCGAGAGGGCAGAAACCAAGACCTCATTGAGTTGGTGCAAGCTGCCCAGCGCAAAGGGTGGTGCACTGCCCAAGAGTGTTAGGGACCCAGCCCATCTGAGACCACCTCCACAGTACCCTGGCCCCTGTAGCCCAAAGCAAATGCATTTTCCCAGAGATGAGCAATGTGCCCAGTTGTTATCATCAGAGAGATGTAAAGCAGCAGTGGGAGCAGTCATCTGGCTCTTGCTGCAGGGAAAGATGCTGGCACACATGGCCATGAAGCTGCAGCAGCACTGAGGTGAGATACTAGAAAACCTCTTTCTGCTAGGAACAGTGGAAGACAGGAATGACACAGGTATATTTACTCCTAGTTTGTACCAATTTGACATTGGTATATTTACTCCTGTAAGAAGCTTGTACAGCAGAAGTAGGTGACATTGCTTCATACATGCAGAGGAGCTCGTTTACAGGGAGATAACGAAGTTCCACAGGGCTCAGTGTTGGGGCTTGTTTTAAGATCTTTATCAATGACCTGGATGAGGAGATTGAGTGCACCCTCACTAAATTTGCTGATGGCACCAAGCTGGGTGGGAGCATGGATCTGCTTGAGGACAAGAAGCCTCTTCAGGGAAACTCGGACAGGCTGGAGCAATGGCCTGAGGCCAACTGTATGAGGTTCAACAAGGCCAAGTGCCAGGTCTTGCACTTCAGCCATAACAACCCCATGCAGTGCCACAGGCTTGGAGCTGAGCGGCTGGAAAGCTGCCTGGTAGAAAAGGACCTGGGGGTGTTAATCAACAGGCAGCTGTACATGAGCCAGCAGTGTGCCCAGGTGGCCAAGAAGGCCAATGGCAACCTGGCTTGGATCAGAAACAGTGTGACCAGTAGGGACAGGGAAGTGATTGTCCCGCTGCACTTGGTGCTGTTGAGGCCATACCTCAAACACTGTGTTCAGTGTTGGGCCCCTCACTACAAGACACTGGAGCGTGTCCAGAGATGGGCAACAAAGCTGGTGAAGGAGACTCTTCACCCACGGAGCAGAAGTCTGATGAGGAGTGGCTGAGGGAGCTGGGAGTGTTTAGCCTAGAGAAGGCTGAGAGGAGACAGGATCACTCTCTACAACTACCTGAAAGAGGGCTGCAGTGAGGTGAGGGTCAACCTCTTCTCTTCAGTAATGAATGATTGGACAAGATGAAACGGGCTCAAGTTGTGCCAGGGAGAATTTGAACCCATTTATGCCAGATTTTACTATTAATTACATCATACTTTTTCCCTTCGGGGGCTTTCCTTCTCTTAACAGAAATGTTTTCTTGCTTCATGGAGGATATTGCAGTATCTGCCACATTGTCCTTTCTTAGTCTAGCCTGTAACTTGCTCTCATTCCAAGACACACAGCAGATAACGTAAGGATGGCACCTGCAGGTTACAGAATTCCAGGGACACTCACTGGGAGCCATTTTTTTTTTTGTGAAATCACCTACATGCACTGTACCCCAGGCATCCACGAGGATAACTGCCTGAACACTCCATTGTAACCATGAAAACAGGAGAGAAAGCCTAAAAAGTATCCCACTGCTCTGCGTGCCATGGTGGGATGTAGGCTACTGAGAATGCTGAGCAGCCCTGGCACCTAACTAGCAGAGAAGTCAAAACTCTTTTACTAGCTCAAATCACTCCACCAAAAAAACCTGAAAATACAGAGTTTAGTCATTCAGATGGGCTAATCATGTGTTGCTGGTTTATAGGCACAATCACCTCCTTGTCCTTACTCATCTGGAAAGCCTTTCAAATTGTTATCACCTTAAGAGATACACAAGGGCATGATTTGGCTACCTGGAGGGACTCAGAGACAGCCAGATTCTTCAGCAGGTGAGGGCCAGTTCTAGCTGAAAACTAAATCCATTTCTAAAAACTCAGACTTTTGTTTCTTCAAGACCTTCAGAAATGCCCCCATAACTACAAACCTCCTTCTGCAATCCTTAAGGACGAACTAAAAGCCTCTTTGCCTCCTTCCACCATGCTAGGTGAGAGTCCTTGTGTAAACAGCAAACCCACATCCTTCCTTCTCCTGAAAGAGCCCATAATGGGCAGGAACACAGAAATTTCACACAGTTCACATTAAGTGATTGCTTAAACCAAACCCCACAGGACCCTAGAAGCAGAAGCAGGGAAGGGAACATTGGGGGTTTCCAGGAGATGTGCTGCAGGTAAAGCTGCCTTTCCTGGACCATGCTTTTCCAGGGAACACAAAAATTCCTGGGGATTTTCCTTTCCCCAGTCACGTAGTGTGTGTGCACATGTGCAGTAGGCTGGGGAAGGGGCAGCTATGACTACCCTAGCACATCAGACTACCAAAGAGGGGAAGAAAAGGGGCTCTTGATGGGAATGAGTCCTTTGAATGTGTGTTTACCTGCACCACTCCCCCAGTCTGTCGTTCACCAGAGGCCAGCAGCAAGGAGGGGAACAAGAGCTGGGGAAGGCTGGCCCTGCTCCACTTTGGATGCAGGTCTGCCTCTCCCCCCAGCAGTCACCACAGCTGGGGCATTATCACCCATAGCCACCTGCCCATTGGAGAAGGGGAAGAGTCTGGTTCCTTCCTGCAGAGATGTGAGTGGTGTAGCTGGTGCCATACAGGCACAGGGGGCCTTGCCTAGGAGGGCATGATGGGAACAGATGAGATGGGGATGTAACAAGTGTGGGCAGCAATGACAATGGGAGCAAAGGATGCAACATCGTTATCACTGTATAACTGATGTCATTCAGGAATCATAGAATGGTCTGAATTGGAAGGGACCTCTAGAGATCATCCAGTTCAACTCTCTGCTAAAGCAGGTCCATCTAGATCAGATCACACAGGAACATGTCCAGGCAGCTTTTGGAAACCTCCAGAGAAGGAGACTCCACACCCTCCCTGGGCAGCCTGTGCCAGGGCTCCCTCACTTGAACAGGAAAGAAGTCTTTCCTTGTGTTTAAGTGGAACTTATTGTGTTCCACCTTCTTTCCATTACTTCTTGTCCTGTCACTAGACACTACAGAAAAAAAAAAAGGCATCATCCCATCCTCCTGACATCCACCCTTTAGGTAGTTACAAGTGTCAATGAAGTCCCCCTTCAATCTTCTCTTTGCTAGGCTAAACGGCCCCAGTTCCCACAGTCTTCCCTCATAAGATGCTCCTGTTCCCTGATCATCTTCATGGCCCTGTGCTGGACTGTCTAGAAGTTCCCTGACCCTCTTGAGCTGAGGACCCCAGAACTGGACACAGGACTCCAGATGAGGCCTCACCAGGGCAGAGAAGGAGGAGAGCCTCCCTCAACCTGCTCACCACACTCTTCTCGACGCGTCCCAGGATGCCATTGGCTTTCTTGGCCACGAGGGCACATCGCTGGCTCATGGTTAGTTTGCTGTCTACCAGGACTCCCAGGTCCCTGTTGACAGCTGTTCTCCAGTAGGTCAACCTCCAAAGACAGAATATACGATGTGGAAGAAGATAAGGAAGAAAGGGGATAAGCCAGGTGGGAACAGCTGGGGCAAACTCCCACAGCTGTGAGGGAATGGGAAGGGCTCTGAGCAGGTGATGCAGGACAGAAGTATCTAGATGCTCTCTGTGCTTCTCTGCCAAACCAAATCACCTGCAGACACTGCTGGTGCCTTGGCTCAGGCTGAGCCTGCAGTAGCCAGCACTGGTAGTTCTGAGGTAGGGCTCTGCTACCCATCAGGAGTAGCCTGGGACACTGCTGCCTGAAAAAAGGCAGGAGTTGAGTAAGGCAGTGCCACGTGGCATGGGCCAAATAAGTGCCAGGGCTGCCTCTAACAGGTTACGTGTGATATTATAATTTACAGCAACTAGAGATACTTACACTGCAGTACCAGGGAGGACTCTCAAGTGTTGCTTAATTTACTAGTGTAGGCATAGCCTGACTGGGTGAGGTGGTCCATGCCCTGGCCATATCTGCAGCCAGTCCCACTAGCTGACATTTTGAATGAGCAGCCCTTGGCCACCATTTCTCAGTGGTACATACATGAATGGCATCATCTGGCTTATTTGTCCTCCATGGAACAGGGCAGCTTTGTACCCACTGAAACCAGTCCTGTGCCCTACTGTCCCCAGCAGAACCCACAAGAGCTGTCTTGCAGGTACTCCCTCAGAGTGAGGGGTTGGTTTTGCTCAGTCAGGCAGGCTGGGAAGGAGCTTACAAATATATATGCAAGAGGAGGATTTCTGGTCTAGGTCTCATGCTTTTCATTCAGCAGGGGCTGATTAGTTCCTCTGAAATAAGCAGCAGCACAGTGGATTTAAGGTAGCCCTCCTAAGGAGTGGCACCAGGCTGATATGGAATAAACCAGACTGGAATTTGCCTTGAGCTGGTCCATATTAAAACTTTTTTCCCAAAGCTACTTATTGCAACTGTCATTGCTGTAGTCAGCACAGTTACTCTGAACAACACAGAAGTAAACAGACTTTTATCTAAAGAATTTTTTAAAAGCCAACAGCCTGGTTATGGGGGCTGATGAGGTTTTCTTTATTGACTGTGCAATCATTGTGATTTAGAGCCTCCACGGGGCCCCTTGCTGCAGCCTCTAATTTGTCACAGCTGTGACAAATTCCCCTTACAAACACTGCTGCTGTCCCCAGTGGTGGTGGTACTGAGATGTTCCTCCTCTTCCTCACCTTCCCATTCTCCTAGTCCTGCCTTCCCAGTGTCCTGTGCTCCCATAGGGCCAGTTATTTGTCTGGCATCACACCCCTGCTTTCCAAGGTAATAAATTACTGTGGGATGCAGCTTTGCACCGGACTTCATTAACTACAAACACCGTTGTCCCTTTCCCTGTCACAGCATGCAAGCCAGACATCCATGACTATCTGCAGTAGATATGCATTTCTCAAGCTCCCAGGAGGACCCACTGGTCTGTGGCAGATGGTGCATCGGACTGATGGATGCACAGGGCTGTGGAGGTGATTCACCCTTCTCATCTCTTGGGGTAACACCCCAGCACAGCCTGGCATTCCTGTTCCCGCACCTTTGCGAGGGTTTTGTGTGCACTGTGAACACTGTAAAAAGCAGGATGGAAGCTGAGGAGCCTGATTCGGTACTCATTCCTTTTTCAGAGACCACTCACTACTCTGAAAAAGTACCAGGCTTAAGTAAAATAGTCAAGGGTCAGATCTATTACAACCAGAAGAAGGGAAAACATGACCGAACATCAAAGGATGGTAAGACGGATCCAGCCCCGTGCTATAGGTGTGAGTGCTGGGGCTGTGTCATGTCTAAAGGAAACAGCAGTTCTTCATGGTATAATGAAGGGTTGCTTTTGAAAATAGTTCAGTAAAAATTGATATCAGGGCATTTACCAGCCTAGTTTTCCTCTGCTAAATAATCACCTACATTTTTTCTTTCTGCTTCTTTCCTACTTTCCTCACCAGAAATAGAAAAATAAAGATTAGAAAGAAAAAAATAAATTAGAAGGAGAGAAAAAGGGGCTTATATATATTTTTTTACAGTGTTTCTATGGACAACTTTGAAGAAAATGTAACTATTTCTTTCTCTTTTTTCCTTCTTAACTCTTGTGTTGTTTTGTTGGTTGTTTTTCTTTCAGTAAGCTCTTTTTTTTATAGGAAAGTAGCCCCTTTCTGCTAGCAGCCCTAGTTTTGAAGAGCAGGAGGAACAATGGAAAGCCAGGCCAGTTGACATGTAAAACAACACTTCCAGGCTTTATATGTGGAAGTTCTGAAGCTTTCACTTATGCTCCGTGCATCTCTGTGTAAGCGTTTTATGCAGAGAGCCCCTGCCACTAATCTCATTTCTTGTGGAAGACAATATTTGTCAAAACTGACAAAGACAAAGAGAAATGCTGTGTTTCGGGTACAGAGATTCAGTCCCCAGCAATTTGCTGTTTGTTTCCCAGCCAGCCTCGCTGCTGTCTGAGGTCAGACTAAATGATGTAACGGTCCCTTCTGGCCTTTGCCGTGGATGGGCTGGCTGCCGGGGCTCCTCTCCCTGCTGACAGCAGCGATTACTGCAGCTGAGACCTCCCCAGGGACCGAGCTTTGGTCCTGGGCTCACACCGTGCTACCAGGTGCTGTGGGGCAGAGTTTCACAGCATGGACTAATGTGAAACATGTCTTTTGTAATGATGTTAAACCTCTACATAGCACGAACAACGACAATACCCCCCCCCACAAAAAAAAAAAAAAGGCAAACAAAAAGAAAAGCATCCAAACGCCCTCTTTAACACTTTCTCCCACACGTATATAGCCAAGAAACTCTCTGGTTTTATTTAAACCAATATCCAGTCACTGGTGGCAGTTTGACCGTGCAGCGATACCCTCAAACAGTCTCTTCTAATTCCTTCTCTGGCCCAGGGACAAGGGAATGCGCCTTCTCCCGACCGCTGATACTCGGACCCTCATCTCACCCGATTCCCGTGTCTCCCTCTCTTAGGATAACGGTGCTCCACGGTCCGGGAGCACAGACCCGCTGAGCCTCACAGTACAGGACAAGACCAGTGCCCAGCGCAATAGAAACCTCGGGTTTTGCCTTTTACCCGCTTCAAGACCAGGCTAGAAGCCCCCGGCATCCCCTCAGCAGTTTGTCTTCAAAGAACCCCCGGCCACAGCCAGCATCACCTCAGACACCTGGGTGCTGCCCCACTCCGCTCCTCACCCCCAGCCCCACCGCGCCCCACTCACCGCCGAGGCCGCGGGGACCCCACCGCCACCGCCGCTGCTGCCCCGCCGCGCCGCGCTCCCCACACGCGGCCCCGGCATCGCGGCCGCTCCGCCTCGGGCGCCGAACGGGAGCGAGTGAGCGGAGACCCCGCCGCCCGCTACCCCTCCACCTCCCTCCCCGCCGAGGGAGGAGTCGCTCCCCCTCCTCCGGCGGCAAAACCCGGGGGGAAGCGCCGGGATGCCGCTGGTAGAGCCGGGCTGGCCGAGAAAGGGGAGACGTGGATCAATCCGTAGGCGTAAGAAGAAGTGAAAAGCGGCTTACAAAGGAAAAAAAAAAAAAAAACCTTTCACGGCTGCTTATTTATTGATGGGGCAGCCAAGCCCCACGCCCCTCCTCTCCAGGACTGAGAGAACGTGGCAGGTGTGAATGTAACGCTGTCACAAGTATTGAACACTGGAGCTGGAGAACTCGCAGCGCAAATGTGAGTATGAATGAGCGACACAGACAAGGAACGTTAGGGACAGGGGTCTGTGTCGCCACTGGCCTGGAGGTGAAGTGTCTATAACGCACACATCATTCCTGTAAGTGTCCAGTTATATGTCCTCAGCATCCTCCTGGTCTGTGGAATCGCCCTTTAAACTCTCATAAGAATTTGCACAGAGCTCTTAAACAACGGGGCTTGCCTTTCTACTACCCAATATGCTCCATCTTACTGAAATTTAAGTAACCCAGGCACAGGGAAGCTTTATCAGTTCAAAGAGGGTTATTTCTTCTACAGACTCGCCTGTACTTTAACCTTCCTGTTTCACATGTGACCTGCTCTCACTGAGCTGTGCTGCCTAGCAGCTGAAGTTGAAGGACTTGTTTCAATTCATGATGAATTCCCTCCAGATGGGATGCTACCTCTTGCAGTCCAGGTGATGGTATTTTCACCAAAAAAAAAAAAAAAAAATATGCAGAGGAACTGCTCTTTCCCAAGAGAAGCCCAAGTGTTGTGTGAAGTATGGGCTGCTTAATAAGAGCTCCAGTCTGCCCTCGAGGAGAGAGTGAATTATCACGTCCCTGACTACCCACATTTCACCTTTTGGGAAAAGAAAACCCAGCAAAATACAGCATCTTTCCAACTTACTCAGAGCCCTCGAAAGGACAGGTGGATACAGACTCCAACATCTCAGCTGCATCTCATCCCAGCAGCTCTGGCCTCGTTTGCTTACAGCCAGCTGCTGCAAATCAACCACCTCCCTCTGCCAGTGTTACCCTTCCTTTTCTGGCTCTGTGTGAGTCAGGGAGTTCTGGCTTGGGTTTTTTTTTTTTTCCCCCCCTCGTGTATTTTTTTTCAGCTTTATTGTTGAACATATCTTCTATATAAAACAGTAATAAAAGTTAGTTCCAAGGTGCTAGGCTCCTTCTGTGACACCCTCTGGCAGCCTACGAAAATCATCAGGGAAGTTACAGGAGGTTTGGCATCATCAGTGCAATTATTGTGATGGCTCAGCTAAGCCCTCCAGGACATGAATGCAGGCCAGCTTTTCTGGAAGTTCCAATATGTTCCCGGACAGTATGATCAGGACTGATTGATTTCTACATTTACAAACCCATTTGTTATTTGATATGAGCTCAAGTCGGACATAATATGATCGCTTGAGACCTTCGGCGACACAAGACAGTTGCTTTCTGCCTGTTGTTGTTTAGATCAGAAATGTTTTCTGGATCACTGCAAAGAGAAGTATTTTTTTTTCCTAAGCTCACACAATGGTTTGTCCAGTCTCTATCTTCATGTAAAATGTTGGAGAAGGTGGTAACTGAAGCCTACAGTGAAGAAGAAGAACACAAAAACTGGAATTGTGAAGGTGGTCCTCCTCTTTCTCTACAATTTCTATTTATTTTGGTGCTTGTGCTTAAAAAAAAAGAAACAAAACCCTTTTTTTTTTTTTTTGTTCTGCACAAAGCCTCATATGTGTCAGCAGTGTAAGATTAACTGTGATGCCTAATTAAAACAGGCAGTCACCAATTAAGGTAATAAAAAAAAAATCTATTTGAAATTCATAGGAGACTGAGAAGTTAAAGAGACACTTATCCAAGAGCTTAGCAGACTTTCATTTACAGATACTTAAGAAAAAAAAAAAAAGGTGAAGACACACTCTGGAACATAGCCCAGTAAAATCAGAGAGGAGTCTGTGAGCTCCTGTGATGCTTCATTACTGAAGTGCCTGCTGCCAGAGAGCTCGCTTGCTTTTGCACTCCATCTGCCACGTCTTGTACATACTGAGATCCAGGCTCTGCTACCATCGCTTCTGGTGACAGTTACCCCTCAAGTGTCCCTAATGGCACTGCTCAGACCACCTGAATGGTGCAGGACCTGCACCAGCACCTGGGTTTTCCCTGGGGCAGAGAAAAAGTTTCACTGACATTCAGTCAACGTTGCTTGCTCTTACCCCCACTGGAAACTCTACACAAGGCAGTAGTAATAATAGTAATATTAATAGTTATTATTTATTCATAGCAGGTCTCCAACCTGAAGTTTATTTCACCATCTGAAAAGCTGACTCAATCTTCTTTGCCTGCTGTTACTAAGTTAATTTGTTTGGTGGAGAATGTATGTATGTTCAGGAACAAAATGTACATGTACAAAATCTATATGTCTTTGCACCTTGGCTGGCTTCCAGGTGCTCACCTAGATGATTTCTCACTTCCTCTCCTCATTAGGACAGAGGGAGAAAATAAGACAAAAACCCAAAAAAAACTGTAATGGGTCAAAATAAAGACAGTTTAATAAGAAAAGTAAAAGCTGTGCACGCATGCAAAGCAAAAAGGAGAAATCATCCCCTGCTTAAACAGGTATCCAGCCACTCCCTGGAAAGCAGGGCCTCAGCACACGTAATGGTTGCACAGGAAGACACATGCCATAACCACAAATGTCCCCTCCTTCCTTCCCTGAGCTTTTATTGCTGAGCATAATGTAGTGTGGTAGGGAATATCCCTTCAATCAGTTAAAGTCAGATGTGGTGACTCTTGCCCATTCCCAGCCTACTTGGTTTGGAGGTGCAAGGGATAAAGAGAGAAAGCCTTGACACCATGCAAGCACTGTTCCACAGTGGTGTGTTAACGCTGTTCTAGCCCCAAATGCCAAGCACAGCACCATACAGGCTGCAATAGGGAAAGCTAACTTTGTAACTTCAATCCAGCCAGAATCAGCACAATCTCCATCCCTGATTCCATACCATTTGTGTCATGCTCAACTCTCAGGTTTTCTAATACATTTAGGTATCCTCTGGCCCTCCCATTCTATCTGCTTCTCATTTCTAAAATCTTCTCCTAGCAACGTACTCAAACTTTCTTTACACCCAACTGTCAGGTTCATATATCCTCATTAACAGCTATAACCTGTTCCTCTAATATTTAGAGAGGTATTCTCCCATTCCATGGGCCTTCCCTGCCCCAAATGTCCACAAGAACGGTCAGTGACTGGGGCGTCATCTGTTAAGGTCATCACTCAGGACAGGACAAGAAGCATATGCAGTTGTTTGGTGCCAAGATCAGTTTGGGCTGAGCCAGAACAGCGCTCACTTGGTTCCTGGTGAAGCTCCATTAGTTCAGATAGGTCCTGCTGCATTACTTACATACAATTCAATTCACAAATTCTTTTCCCCCAAGATTAAATCCTCTTGAGATACCCATGGATCTCCCCATCCTTCCACATTACTCACTGAGTGCATCTGGATCCTTGAGCAAAGACAATCCCTTGAGTGGGTTTGTCTTTTTCCCAATGAAGGAGCAATCCATACAACCCTTCTGAGCCACTTCCCTACTACACGAGCCTTATCTCCTCCCACAGTAGGCAGGGGCATTGCTTGGGCAGGACCAGGACAGCTAGCAGATTCTCTGATAAATTTACATCCCAGAGTTTTCATGACCTAGCACTCAATGCTCTCAGCAGTCTTTAGTAGTTCAATGTATCATTCAGCATTTCCAGAGGCTTGTGAGTGATCAGGAACGTGATACAGCCCATCAATGCCATGTTTTTTGGCCCAGGAATCTATGAGGTTATTTTGTTAGGTAGTCCCATTGTCCAACTTAGTTCTTTCAGGAGGAACACGTCACCACAGAGTTTGCTTTTCAAGGTCCAAACGTTGTTTCAGGCAATGGTATGAATTACAGGGCATTATTTTCAACCATCCAGTAGTGGCCTCCACTGTGTCAAGCCTGTTGTAGCACTTGCCTTGGCAATCGGTCCAACACAGCCAAATCTGCCAGGCCTTGCCATATTGATAACCCAACCACTGCCCTCTATTTCAGGGATTCCAGCCACTTGACTCATATGGCTTGCTTGCCTACATCACATTTCCCATTCATGGATGAACTGTGTAATAGCTTTGATGTTTAGGTCAACCCCTTGATTACAAGCTCATTTGTATGCTGCATCTCTCCCTAGATGTCCCAGTGTTCACAAGCCCACAGAGCTACAGATTGCTTGCTCTTGTGCTCCCAGTCCAACTCCACATGAGCCACTTCAGTTCTGGTGGTCTGTCTACCTCCTCATTGTTTTGATGTTCTTCAGTGGCACAGTACTTGGATTTGTGGATATATACATGATGTATATACATGTGAATATATATATACATGTGAATATATATATATATACATGTGAATATATATGTGAATATATACATGATGTACCTTCACATGTCCAGTTCTGGGCTCCTCAGCTCCAGAGGGGCAGAGAACTGCTGGAAAGAGTTCAGCACAGGGCCACCAAGACGATCAGGGGACTGGAACATCTTCCATAGGAGGAAAGGCTGTGGGAACTGGGGCTGTTTAGTCTGGAGAAGAGGAGACTGAGGGGGGATCTTATTAACATTTACAAATATCTAAATGGTGGGTGTCAGGAGGTTGGGACATCCCTTTTTTCTCTAGTAGCTAGGAACAGGACAAGGGGTAATGGAATGAAGCTGAGACACAAGAAGTTCCACTTCAATATAAGAAAAAAGTATTTCACTGTTGAGGTGAGGGAGCCCTGGCACAGGCTGCCCAGAGGGGTTGTGGAGGCTCCTTCCTTGGAGGTTTTCAAGACCCGCCTGGACACGGTCCTATGTGACCTGATGCAGGTGAACCTGCTTCTGCAGGGAGATTGGACTTGATGATCTCTAAAGATCCCTTCCAACTCTACCATTCTATGATTCTATGTACCTTCACAACAGTGTTTTCTATCTGGGCAGTGATGTTTCCCCACAATTAATTAGTCTGGTTAGGCTTACTTCTGTGCTGACAGTTCTATTGCGCTTTCTATTGCTATAACCAGCCCCACAGGGCATTTGCTACTACCCATGAGTCAGTATAGAGAGAGAGTACTGGCCATTCTTCTCTTTCAGCAACCTCAAGAGACCAGCTGGATGGCTTTCACTTCTGCAAAATTACTTGCTTTGCCTTCTCCTGCAACAGCTGCAACAATTTATCACGTGAGGCTCCATACAGCAGCTTTCCACTTCTGATGGTTTTTTACACCACAACAGGATCCGTTGGTAAATAGACCACGCTTCCTCTCACGTTGTGGTGACTTGTATGGTGAAACCTCTCAGGCAGCAGTCATCTCCTTTGGCAATGCTCTGAAATCTCTGCTTTCTGGCCAGTTCATGGTCTCTTCCAGAGTTCCTGGGTGGTTTGGGTTCCTCATTCGAGCTTGTTGCAGGATCAGGCAACACCCACTTACTACATATAGTGTTGGTTGCTTGATGCTTTGAGGGGACCATTCATTTGAACATCCAGTGCATCACATGTAAATGTGGTGACTAGACGACCTGTGCTGCTGTGCCAACCACTTCTGACAAAGCTTGAACTCCCTCATATGCTGCTAGGATCTTTTGCATTTTGGGTATAGTGGGCTTCAGACCCTCGATACTTCTGTCTCCAAAATCCTAGAGCTCAGCCTCGGGTTTCTCCTGCTGTTTTCTGCTAGGGGCTTCAGGCGAGGTCATGCTCCCCGTGTGCAGTGTAGGACACATCTTACTCAGTTGGTCTTGTATGGACAGGGCCAAGGACTACTATGCAAGCTATCTCCGGGCTGATCTGCTCAAGAGCCTGTTGTTGCTAAAGAACTATTCAAAATAGTTCCTTTTTTTGCTGGTCACTTGATAGAAGGGGCTCACAAGCTGACTGTAACCCAGAATATGCACTGTGCAGAAACTCTTAACACTTGGAAAAGCTTGTGGGTTTCTTTTGTTAAGTAATGAGGACATAGTTGTTATCTTACTGATCACATCTGTAAGGTAGGTGAGTTTGGATCCCTGTCTTACCCATGGCGTTTCCAGATGTAGTTTGGATCCGTATCTCAACCATGCTCCTCTGATGGTGTTAAAGCAAAGACATGCCTCTTGAAGAAACCCCCAGTGCAGTGCTAAGAGCTGCTGGGTTTCACTGGGCAGTAGGCAAAGACACCCTTCTGACAAACAGTGCACTAATTCAAGATTACGTGCCTGCAGAGGTGTAAGATCCCAGGCTATAGGAGGTGATAACTACCCCAGGCATCTGACAAAGTCCTCCCATACACCCTGCCACATCACCTTACTGTGAGGGTGACAGAGCCCTGGCACAGGCTGCCCAGAGGGGTTGTGGAGTCTCCCTCCTTGGAGGTCTTCAAGACCCACCTGGACATGTTCCTATGCCACCTGATCTAGGTGAACCTGCTTCTGCAGGGGGTTTGGACTAGATGATCTCTAAAGGTCCCTTCCAACCCCACCATTCTATGATTCTATGACTTAATCAAGCAGTTTAGATTAGCATGTGTGAGGACCTCTGAAGCCAGTGTCACAAAGGCAGTCATGTCAGTTCTGGAGGGGAAGAGGGAGGGACAATCCCTTACCTCTCCACAGGACATCCTTCCTGGTGCAGGAGCAGTACCTGTGCCGAGGCCAAGTGTATGGCCGCTGCTTTTATCAGAATGTTCCCAGGCACAGCTAAACGCAGAGATAAGCTGTGCAGCAAAAAAGCAGGAGCTGAAAGCAGTCACTGATGAGCCCTAAGCTCTGTTACACAGTAAATCAAGCAAGCTCCATGACCCACACAGAAGACTGCCGATTAACAGCTACCACAGCTATGGTATGCCCAGATCAAAACTGTCATTATCTCGAGCTCCATGTTGGGCAGCAATAAAAGGCACTGGTGGGCTGGTTTTGGCCAGCTGACAGACGCCCACCCAGATGCTTTCTCACTCTCTCTCCTCAGCAAGACGGGGGAAGTAAGTAAGATGAAAAAAAACCCCTCATGGGTTAAGATAACGACAGATTAATGAGAAATGCAAAAGCTGTATGTGTGAGCAAAGCAAAAGGACGGATTCGTTCCTTGATTCCCATTGGCAGGCAGACGTCCAGTCACTCCCTGAGAAGCAGGGCCTCAGCATGCCTAACAGTGGCTTGGGAAGACAAACATAATCTTTCTCTCCCTGAGCTTTTATCAGAAAGATGAGCAGCCTCTCATTTGCATGCTCTTTGCTGTATGAAGCTCTGTGGGCTGGACCAGAGGGCTGGGAAGTGTGATCTGCTGAGCCCTTGGCAGGGAGCCTGCATTGAATGAGTCTCTTCATAGAATCATAGAATCATAGAATGGTAGGGTTGGAAGGGACCTCTTAGAGATCACCAAGTCCAACCCCCCTGCGGAAGCAGGTTCACTCTTTCTTCATACATATGTGTGTGTGCTTGCCTGTGCAGCCCAATGGGTCTCTCCTTGGGAAAACATTTAGCAACAGAGAGCATGTGACTCTTGCATTGTGTCACACGGATGCTTTGCACCTGGAAGAAGTGCTGCCTGCAGCATCTATGGCCTGTAGAGCACAGCGGTGGTGAGGCAAACCTGCACTTTGGGCTGGTTTCTTCATCCAGTTGTTCTTCAGGGATTCTCCTGGGGTTCAGGAGTTCACATCATCCTCATAGGGGCATTTCAATTCATGTCAGTAAACAAGGTGAGGGTATGTTGTGGGTCATACCCCAAACTGACGTGTGTTGTTCAGGCATCGCAAATGCTGTGGATCTGCATAAGCCAGGATGTTTCACAACAACTTCTCAGAAACTGTATCTTGAAGGGTTTGCACACTTTGGAAAAGAGGCACATCTGCATTTTTCTCTTGTCCCCAGCCCTGACTGGCAAGAGCTGCATGCAAAAGAGATCAGGTCCATGGTCTGGAGGGAAACAGGGGTCAGATGTCATGGGATGAGGCAGTATTTGTCCCTTTTGGCCAAAGAGCATTGGAAAAATTGCTGTTTTGATCCTGAGATCCAGTGAGACTGCAGGAATGCAATCTTTCTGGAAACATTGCTACAAGTGCATAGCTAAATATATATTCACCTGCATAGCTGAATGTTTGCTGACTGCTCCCTCTGGGTCTCCCTAAGGAGAAAATGTTAGTGCTTTACATAGGCAGCTACTTAGCAGGGGCTGGGGTAGGAGCAGTGCTGGGGTCTGTGCTGGGAGCTCTGCTCTTGGGAAAGCAGCCAGGGATGCTAAAGGAGATGAATCACCAGTGTCAGCAATGTGACTGCAGACTAAATGAGTTTAATACAGTGTGCAAATAGAACAAGACTGCTCCCTACATAGGATTTGGAAACGAGCCCACAATAATCTGTGTTTTTCAAGACATAGTGTGTATTTTTCAGGTGGCTGTTGAGTGTTTCATTTGGTTTTACACAGCCTACTCTACATGCAATTTGGGCTTGTGTTGGTGTATTCGACTTCAGATACAAAGCAGTAACAAGAAGGATGTGTCCTGTCCTTTCAAGTGAGCTGTATTTCAAGTGGACTGTGTTTCCACAGGGATAATGTCCCTGGACATGTTTACAAAGCAGCCAGGAGCTTAAGCTCCTCTGAAAATTTCCCCAGGATTTTTGTAGTCCATGGGGGATACAACCTTTTCAGAAGATCTGCTCCAGAGAATATCTTCTGACTTTTGGTGGTTTGATTATGCCACATCCTTTTCCCAACTGAAAAAGGCAGGAAGATTTCTATGAGAATCCAAAGCACAAAGCAGAAGTCCAACATCCTGCCTCTCTGTGTGTTAAAGACTCTGCTTCACTCTAACAAAGTACGCTGGAGCTCTGCTGAACAATCACTTCCAGCTGAGGCACCTGACGATGGTGTTGCAATGCTAAAACTCAAAATACTGGCAGAGAGGTTGCAAGAGTTATTTGCTGGAAATTCCAAAAAGATGGTTCAGTAGGTCTCAGCTACTGTAGTCTCAGTGCTGTGGGACAGGCACTGAGAGGAAGCCTTCACTGATGGCAGTGAAGTTGGGCACATGGAGACCACCATCATGTTTGGCTCCTTGGAAGGACCAGGTCTGGCTGACTGGGAGTGCTTTGAAAGCTGCACAGCACAAGCACAGGCTTCCACGTGCCTTCAGGAAGCCTCCAGTGACATCTCCTGACATCATCCCCTCTGCTCAAGGACGTGGAGTGCTGTAACACTTGCCTTTCAGTCCAAATCTTGTCATTCACAATCTTAGAATTAACCATGTGCTCAGCTGCCATTGGGGATTTCTGAATGACACTTCTGCTAAGCAGTGGAAAAGCTCTTCCTTCGTTCTGGAGGAAGCAGCATCCCTCTGAGTTTAACTGAGACTTGCTCAAGTAAAGTAGCGGCCTCTGCACCGTGAATTAACTTCACATTCTGCTTGTGTTCATGCAGGGTGGCTGACAAACTGCCCAGACCAAACCTCGTCTTGCTCAAGCACCTGCTCTCTCTGCTTCAGCACATCAGCTGAAGTGCTGAGACCAACAGGATGGACTCCAGCAACCTGGCCATCTGCGTGGGCCCAAATATGCTGAGCCCACACACAGACAACAGCTTCCCGCTGGAAGTGCAGAAGGAGATGAATGACAAGGTGTGTGTGAACTCACTCAGCAGCCCCTCGCTTTGGGGCAGCTCAGAGCCATCCACAGAGATCCCACTGCTGTTGCAAAAGTGAATCAAAACAGCACCCCTGTGTATCAGGATGCCCCTCAGCTCAGGTGCCTGCAATGTGATGGGCACAACTGTCCCTGTTCTCACCTTCCCTGAGCAGAAGGAGCAGTTGTCCTGCAGCCCCCTACATCATGTCACAGCCCCTCACCTTCTGCATGCAGAAGGTGAGGGGCACCCAGAGGGCATTGCACCCGCAGGCCCTTCGGACAGCCAGGCCGAGGCTGCGGCTGATGCTGTTCTGCCTGTATCAAGGCAGATTCATGCAT
Organism: Urocolius indicus; assembly: GCA_013401255.1. NCBI lineage: Eukaryota > Metazoa > Chordata > Aves > Coliiformes > Coliidae > Urocolius > Urocolius indicus. The sequence continues at coordinate 150,217 of WBNH01005627.1, read as the reverse complement.
CTGCAGCCTCTTCCTGCAGAGTGGACTCACCCTCTGCCTCTAAGTTAGGATTTTGGCAGAAGCCACTCATCTCTGTGCTGCCCTTCACACAAAGACAGCAGGCAGGGGCAGGGAAGACTGTTCAATCTGTTTTCAGCCCTTTTGACTAAAGCAGACTGTTTTCTGTGTGCAGGTGACAGTGTTGGTGGAGTTCCTCATAAACAACTGCTCGGAAATATTTGGGGGGGACATTGCCTTCCCTGCCTGTGTCTTGGCTGAGGAGTCACCAGAGCACACAGACAGCTCCACAGGTATGGGAACAGCCTGGGGATGTCACAGACTGGGGCTGCTGGGATAAGTAATTTTATATGGACATGAAAGAAACACTGTGTTGCAGACAAGTCAACATGTTATTGCAGTGTTTTGCTGCAGAAACTCTCTCTAGAAGTTCAAAATGACAACATTAAGAAAACAAAATTAAATCCTGATGTTGAACAACTGCCTCAAGCACATTCTGGTACAGATGTGCTAATGCCTCAGGATCTTCGTGGCAGAACTCATAAGAGATAATCATTCTCTTAACCTAAAAGATCCAGAGGCATCTGTTTTGCTTCTGCTTCTCAGGAGGAGTTGGCTAGGAAAAGAAAGACACTTTTTCAGCATAGCTGATATACCTTGTCCTTTTTTGCACTTGTCTTATCAGTCCTCCAAAAGCTGTTTATTCTTCAAGGTGAGCTGCAACTTAAAGGTGTAGATGCTGGCTTTAAAAGCCTCTGGAATGAAAAGTTCTTTCAGGAACCGTTTTGAAGAAGAGTAGCAGATGTTAGAGCAAACACGCATCAGAGCATGCACAGATACCTAGTGTATGTCTGAAGTCGGGGTTTGAGTTTTGTTTTTGGCTTCACAAAAGTAATTTTATTGTTCATTTGTTAGATAATGTTTGCCTTACTGAACTGTCAGTTTTAAGTTTGACAATGAAGTCCAGCAGCTTTCGCTTTCCAGAGCTGCATTCCCAAGAGCAGTGAGATGTACACAGAGAGTCAGAGAGGTGCTTTTCTGGAGAGACAACCCTCTCCCTTCTTCACCCAAGCAGGAAGGAAAAGGAGAGATGAGTCCCTAAGCACTGTCAAAACACATCCTGTATGGAAAAAGTTTCTGATGCAAAACTAAGGCAAAACCAGAAAAGAACTTCTCAAAGAAAGAACCAAAACTGTCTTCACTATATGCTGTGAGGTTAAGTGCAAAATTAAGGAAGGTGCTTCTCCACATGCACTGGTTCTTCTGCTTTCAGCTAAGAACCATAATACTGAGAAACATTTTCCTCTGTAGAAAATGTCCAGCCCGAGAAAGGGTTGTGAACACAGAGCCAGGGTCCAGGTGAGGGCTCTGCTTACCCCTGGCAGCCCCTACGGTGTCTGTGGTAGGGTGTGCAGTGTCTCACTGCAGCCCACTCATCACTTAGCCCCTATCTGCATTCATCCTCCTGCCTTAGCTGACACTGACCTCCCACCTGCACTTCTCAGCCCTGACCAGCACAAGGGCTTTGTTTGCCCCACCTTTTCTCTCTGCCAAGGTGTTGAGAGTGATTGTGACCGGGGGTCATTTATGTCTGTCTCCCTGACTCCCATCCTCAGTTGTTTGACTTTGACATTGAAGTCAAGCCGATCCTGGAAGTGTTGATTGGGAAAACAGTGGAGCAAGCTTTGCTGGAAGTGATGGAGGAAGAAGAGCTGGCCCAGTTGTGGGCACGTCAGCGAGCCTATGCAGAGCTGCGTAATGCTGAGCTGGCTGAAGTGCAACGCCTGGAAGAGCAGGACAGGAGATACAGGGAAGAGAAGGTAGGACTTCCTAAGAGCAGAACAGGCCTGTCTGAATGCTCATCAGAAGAGAGAAAACCATTTCCAGAGTGAAAGACAAGATGTGAAATAACTGGGACATTGGCCCAGATCCATAAAGGTGGGGAATGTCAGTAAAAGAGGCTGGAGCTCAGACACCCAGCAACTCCTGTGACATTTCTTCTGGCTCTTGCAAAGCAAGTGATTTCTAGCAATGAAGTTCATATTGTAATGACTGCAACAAATGAAAACCATCCCAAGATCTTGTCACTCATCCTTTAATAAAGAGATATTTTTTCTTGCTTCCTTCCTGCAAAAGTCTTCCAGATATTTGGACAAAATTAATTCCATTGCTGATTGCAAAAGTGGAAGAAACACTGAAGAGGAGGTTAACGTTGCAAAATCACTACTACATAGACCCCAGTAATGGATTCTCAGCTGAAGTAATAGAAGTATCAGTCATGCCACACTATCCCCTCTCTGCTGGTTTTATACTGTTTGAAAGATGTTGATGCTGGGAGATGAAATAAATTTGGCAGGAGCAGAATGGTTAAAGAACACCGATTCTTCTCTGTGCTATAAAACTTTGTATTCCTGGTGTGTGACACAGCCACCATTGCTGTGCTGTTCTCTGCCTGGCTGTGCCAATGAGAACAGAAAAGCCCATCCTGTCTACAGATACATGTATACTGTGAAAGTCTCTCATTTGTGTAATATGTTCATCATACCTGAAAGGAGAAGAGCAGGATAATCATAGGTCATGGTTGACTGAGAACAAAGGGTTACCTCCTCAGCAGTCAGTAATCGTGTCCTTGCTTTTGAAAAAGATCAAAATATCATCCATCTTTTAGGCTAGTTCAAGCTAAATATTCAGGTTCTTTTATTAGTCTCAGAGGCTGCAGCTGAAATACCTGAACAATCTAAACTCTGTCTTGTGTAGAGACACAAAATTGTGATGAATGAGTGTCCATCCTGGTGGTCCTGGATCAAACCACTTTTTATATTTGCATTACATCTTCATTCCTGTAGTTTTCCTCCTGCTGTGATTTTGGCTTTGAATTACAATTGCGGTTTTTTCCTTTGGGTTTAGTTTTGGTTTAATGAAGACCTTGAATTTTATTTGCTAAGGTATGATTTGGATAATTACAGCTGATCTGTTAGGAATTTTATCCTATGACTATACGTGTCTGTGTGTACACTTAAGGATCTCTTTTTCATGCAGCTCTTCAAGGGGGGAGGGAATGTTCACTCCTTTTAAGAAGTGTTGTATATGCCTATTGAATAAATGTCCCAAGAAGAACAAAGCAGGTGTGGATGTAGATGTTCATCAGCTGCTTTTCAGGCACACTAAATACTTTTTGTGGCTTCCTGGGTTCCAGTGTTTCTGACCACCAAAAAAATACCATGTTGTGTATAGACAGCCTCCTGGTTAGTCCTTGCTCCTGGCATGGAGCACTGTCATTATATGGTTTCATCCGAAGGAAATACATTCTGGGAAATACAACTTTGTGAAATGCTTCAACTGGGATTAGCCACTTAAACTCCTATATAGTGTTTACAAATTTAACTGAATTTACTGTCAATTGCCACCAGATGTCACTGATGACACTAAAGCAAAGCTCATTTACCTTGTGGTTAAAGTCTTCCTTCAAAGGCTGGTTTGCACACCCACCTATTGTCCACAATTTCCAGCATGGCCACGGGTTGTTGACGTTGCAGGCGTTAATTTAGCATGTATCATGAGAAGATTATTGAGTGTAAAGCTCTTCCTAGCATTGTTCCTGCTTAGTATGCATTTTGGATTGTGTAATATTTTCACCAGAATCTCCCTAGGCTGGATGGAGATAGGCTTAGTGACTGGACTTCCCTAAACCTACAGCTGTGGGAGTAACTAGGAGACCAATATCAGGCTTACTGATGCAACTGGGTGAGGTACTAAAAAAACACGTTTTCCACAGCTTTGGGTCAAAATGAAAAACCTGAAAAAATTAATTGCTAATAAAATTCTACCTTCTGACTTGTACCAAAATGGTTGCAGCAGGATACAGGATTAGGCTCATCCTATAGAGACTGTAATGAGGCTTGATGTGGTTGATACAGAGGGCACGCCAGTAACCACCCTCACTCCCTTGCCCAGGGCAGGTGGATTGGACAGACCAAGTTAGGACAGGCCTGGTACACAGCAGGGTGCTGGGAAATGACTAACAGGAAAGCTATTGTCACACTTGTCTCTTCTGCCGCCAAAGCCTCGTATAGGCATCTCAGCAGGCAATGGAGAGAAGGCTGCTGTTCCTGAAGCAATTTGGGTTCAGAGCGTTATCAGCCATGTATGCTAACCTGGCAGGCCAGATCCCAGTCTGTGAGTGGGATGTCAGGAATGACACTGGAAGAGACAAAGACCTGTTCCACATTTCATACCCTCAAAAGGGACATCCAGACTTTTCCCCAGACCACTTGTCCGTGTAGCTTCAAAGACAGACCCTGCATTCTGTCCATCCTGAGCTATGACACCCAGTGACAATCAGGGCAGCTGCTGATTACATGGAAAAGCTCCTTTGGTTGGTGTCAGGTAGTTACCTCTCTCTGTAGGTGGCTGAAAATTTGAAGTAATGAGATGTAACCACTTACAAATCCCCTTAGTGGTTTGAGGATTAGCAGATTTGAATATGGTAAACTGAATGTCTGTAGTTAGATGGTTTGAGGTCAAAAATAGGCCAGCAGACCAGAGACACTTTCTAAAGACGGAATATTCCTCTGTAAACTCTGGGGTTTAAGTCATAGCAATTCAACATACTTTACTATATTTTCTATATATCATTCATTCCTAAATGTATGTAAATGTATGTTGACTGCCTGAAATTAAAATTACCTATGCTCACCACATCTGCCTGTAAGTATTTAGAACAATTGCCCAATGTCTTGGCCTCGTGGCCAAGAAGGCCAATGGCATCCTGGGATGCATGAAGAAGAGTGTGGCCAGCAGGTCAAGGGANTTTTTTCTATAGTAGCTAGCAAGAGGACAAGGGGTAATGGGATGAAGCTGCAACACAAAAAGTTCCACTTAAATATAAGAAAAAAGTATTTCACTGTTGAGGTGAGGGAGCCCTGGCACAGGCTGCCCAGAGGGGTTGTGGAGGCTCCTTCTTTGGAGGTCTTCAAGACCCGTCTGGACATGTTCCTGTGTGACCTGATCTAGGTGAAGCTGCTTCTACAGGGTTGGACTAGATGATCTCTGAAGGTCCCTTCCAACCATACCGTTCTATGATTCTATGATTCTTTTGATGAACATACAAGACGAGAGTCAAAGGCTGGCAGTGAAAATTTGGTTTAGGCATTGAAGTCAACAGGACCAAGATTTCACACCACTTTTGTTTCTACGAGGATGAAGACTCCTGTCACAACTTTATATAAATCAGTCTTCTTATGGCATAGTTTATCTGGATTAAAATAAACAAAAAGGACTGTAAGGTGTGGCTCATGAGAACTGTGAATGTTTTAGCTTCTTTAGTGGACTATTAAGTATCAGGTTTGGGGATTACTCATTACTGGATGACTTGTCATACCTTTACAAGAGATTTAGCATCACTGAGAGAATTGTTGTGGATATTTGTGAAAAGATTCAAGGAACCGAATCCTGATTTGAACATTTGTTTTGGGAATTGGCCAAAGGAAAAGTGGTCAACTGGAAGATCTTCCTTTCTGCCATTTCTGCTTTGTGCTTTATCATCTGGAGAAATTAGTTAGCGTGTGTTGTATTTATATTGCTGTGACATTATTTTTATTCTTAAATTGCTGTTAGAAAACAAATTAAAGAATTCTATACATTTCAATAATTCAGGAACGTTGGCTTATGAAACACTAAGAACATATTTAAGAGAAATTCCAATATCACATCTGATTTTCACACCTTAAAAGTGCTGCTCAGAAAGTCCCTGTTCTCATTTACCTGAAGTGATGTAAACAACTACAGAAATGAAGGCTCCTGACATCACAACAAAATGGTTTTTTAAAAGTACAATGGGAAGAATTTGTTTAAGCTGTAAAATTGACAAGAGATTACAAGTTCAGCCTAAGCAGTTTTAAAGGTACCATTGCTTGGGATTTCACCCTCCCTCTCTTTTAATGGGGTTAAGAGGGTGCTTATGAAAAGTTGTGTGAAATCTTACGTGTAGTTACTTTTTCTGCAGCATCATTCATACGAGAGTGCCATTTTTACTTCATTAGACTTTACCAATGCAAGCCTGTAAATCACATCTACAAAGTCTGCACTTAAGGAAACAAACGTGGTGTGAAAATAATACTACACTGTAAAAAAATTATCTTAAAAGAAATTTGCAGAATGTGTTAGAATATGGGAACCAATTCCTTTAGCCCTAAAGCATCGTGCAATCTGTGTTCTTCTGTCAACAGCTAATGGTTGTATTTGGTGAAAAAAAAAAAACCCTCATAAACCTGTTTCAATACCTCCTAAATGCAATATTTGCTTAATGATAACAGTAGTATGAGCACCAGGAATGCATATTTGCCTAAAAATATTTCTTCACATGGATAAGGTGTACCCAAGCTTAAAAGAAAAATATTACAATGGCCACCCCCAGGCCACCTTTTGCAAGTGACTCTTTGCTGGTGGAAGGACGTTAGTGTGTTCTGCAGGCAGCCCAGTAGTCACGTTCCTTTGGCTGAATGGGAATTATTTAAGTTTACTCTCAACTTACAGATAGCAACAGAAACAGAATTTACTTAGGAGCCCGTCTTGCTCCTAAGCCAATAAAAAAAATGCATTGCACTGACCCAGAGAGGGCATTTTGCTAGCAGACAGATCAGTGGCTGGGCAAGTTCTGCTGCATTTCCTTTCATTTGCACAAAACAGTGTGAGAAACATCCAGCCAGGACACACTGACATACAGGAAGGGAGCTGGTTCGTAATGAGAAGTAGAAGAGTTATGTACCTGACATAGTCTCTGCTGTGTAGCAGTGGCAAGTGAATGTCTTGAGGCTGGGGAAGTGAAGTTACTCCAGCGTGGTCAACCTGCATGCTCCTGTAAGCTGATTGCCAAAATCTTCTTATAGCCAAAGGTTAGGGAAGATGAGAGAGCCCCAGCACGGGTTTGCCCACTCCCCATGGGCTGGGCAGCCACCTTTGCCAATATAGTTCTTTACAGAGCCGATGCCCAAAGTTGCCTGCTAGCATCTGTGCCTGCATAAGTCACTGCTTGTCACATGAGACTGCTCCAACCTGGGAACCACAGTTGCCCTGCTCAAGGACCTGCTACTCACCACCCCTGATCTGTATTCAGTAACTCAGTCCTTCCCCATGCGTACACGGCAGAAGTGGCAAAGACAAAGGGAGCCCTGGCACAGGCTGCCCAGAGGGGTTGTGGAGTCTCCTTCCTTGGAGGTCTTCAAGACCCGCCAGGAGATGTTCCTATGTGACCTGATCTAGGTGAACCTGCTTCTGCAAGGGGGGGTTAGACTAGATGATCTCTAAAGGTCCCTTCCAACCCCTACCATTCTATGATTCTAACGTTCTATCATTCTGTGACTGGCTTCCACTGCCAACCTCTCTAAGCATGTGCTGTCTCTCATTCTACATGTAAGCAGCCTCTCACCGATCCTCTGCAAAATCAGCAGAGCAACAGGAACATGGGTGAGACAAACAGAAAGAACAACAGGTTTACAACTTGGCTTTTGCTGGGTTACCCACATCTATCTTGAGCTCGATCCTTATAGATGTGGGAGGTTGTGTCACCGAGCCAAGAGCTATATGCTGGTGTAAGATCCTATCTGCATGGCAAGAATACTCCTCAGCAGAATCACATTCCTTTCCTCTTTTCACTTCTACTTAGGGCAAGGGTCTTTCCCTGGGTTGTTTCCCCCACCTAAGGACAGATCCATCAGACTTCCATTATGTTTGAAATGAGTGTGAGAGTCTATAGTGGTCCTCCAGCCTTGGCACAAAAAGAATCAGGGCTTTTTCACGAATTCTGTGCTGAATGTTGTTGAATACAATGGGATAATCATGTTCCTGTTCCTTGTAAGAACTCAAGGCACTTCCATTCCTGAACACTAAAATTAGACTTGTCTTTGAAAAAAAAAAACCCACACAAAAACCCAAACACAACATGAATATGGACAATTGACTCTCCAATGGAAAATGTATGCATGGACCCATCTCTCTCTGGCAGCAAGGCTGGAACAGGAGCTACCTATATCCCAAAAGACAACTGGATCTCCCTGCTAGGAGGAAAAATCTGAAGTCTAAGCCTAGCTGACCCCATTTCCCACTTCTGAGCCTGCCATCAGCCCTCAGCAGGTGCCTGCTCAGCCTCTTGCAAGGCCCTCCCACACCTACTCCTCGTAGATACCCTGTCCTCTCTGCCAAGGGCACCACCAGAAAATACCTCTGGTGTGCATGGGCCCACTGCCAGCACCAGGCTTCACGGGAGAAGGCACAGCAGGCAGCTTGGGAGCAGAGGTGAGGGCTGGCACTATGCAGCCCCCAAACACCTGTCCTGCTATGCTGAGTCTTGCCGTTGATCCCACCCTCCCTTCAGTGTCAGTGGGCTGGCAAGGTCTGGTCCCCTGCTCCTAGATAATAAAGACAAGCCCTTGCAGATGGGAGTGTGGAATTTGTCACTTTAGGCAAGTATTGCTGGTATTTTAATCACTTCCTCAAATGGCCCATCTGGCTAATTCAGCCAGCAAATGAGGACGGACTGAAGCTACACAGTTTCTTACATAGGATGTTTATATGAGCCTCAAACCTTTTGGCTTGTGGCCATCTTCAGAAATACAGAGTATTAACATTTATTTAGATAATTATCAAGGAAATACAGGCACAGACCAGTGCTCAGCTTGATAATGTGGTGTCATACAAACACACAGCACCCCTCTCAATCAAAGAAACAGGCAGGAGAGAACAAGACATGTACAGAGCAGGAAACAGCATTTATGCATCACAAAATTTATTGCAATAATTACTGTTTATGAATCATTAAAGGCTATGAAAAAAGCCACACTGGATTAAACGATAGTTAAATACAAAGATGACCACGATAAGTCAGAACAGCAGCATTTCCAGTCCAGTCCAGGACTCAGTTTCCTAAAGCAGCCAACAGGAATTGCCTAAAGACAGCACGAGGGCATGGGAGGCTGCTCCCCAAAATGCTTCCTGTAGGATGCAGATTTGCACCTCAAAGAGTGCCTGAATCAGAGGTGTTTGTGTTGAATGTCTTTGCTTGGATTTTTCTTCCATGATCGTGCCTAATTGCTTTTTGAACTTCTGACATCCCCAACATCCTGTAGCAACAAGTTCCTAGATTTAATCGTTTGGAGTGAAGAGGTACCTACTTTTGAATCTGCCATCTTATAATTTCACTTGATGATTCCTCTTCCCCCCTGCCCCCCCAGCTGCTATACCAACCATTTCAGTAAACACCGCTCCTTGGATCCAGTGGCAAGTTTTTTTTTAAAATGGAGAATAAATGTCACATTTAGAGAAGTCGATCTGATCTAGGTGAACCTGCTTCTGCAGGGGGGTTGGACTAGATGATGTCTAAAGGTCCCTTCCAACCCTGCCATTCTATGATTCTATGATTAAATTATAGATATATAATAACATAAAAAAACTGCATTATCTACCCAAACAGGAAGTGCAATTACTAAGGTGAAAACACAACTATACAGTGCAGACCACAAACAGGGGTGCTATGGGCATTTCCAGGAAACCAACATAGTTTAAGTAAGTAGGAACACACCTTCTGAGTGACCCGTTGCACTTCCAGCAACTACTTGTACAGTAAGGAACTTGGCATGTTGTTAACATTTTCATCATCACATAGTAAAACTCTTCAAATGGGATATTATTTGCTTTCTGAGTCACGTTTAGCACAGTTCCCCCTCTACTCGCTTCCATATGATGCACCCTCATCTTTCAGAGAAGGAAAGAGGATAAAAAGAAAACCTCATGTTTCTCCACTGGTGGATATGGGTTTACATGTTCATGGGGCTCATCTGTATAGGATCTGGAGGCATGAGCAGTAAGCCCCAGGCCTGCATCATCTCAGTAGGGCTTTTACCCAGAAAGGGCTTGGCTTGGTAACGCCTCTGAAGCCATTTTCAGTTGCAGCATGGTTCAGGCTAAAGGAGGAGAGCTGGAAGCATACAGGCCAATGCAGTAAAAGCTTTACCACTCCACTGCTAACAGCCCGTCTCTGCTTTTAAACAAGATGCCATTCTAAAAGAACACACAGGGCTTTGCTGCCTGGAACAGTGTTGTGTCCATGATGGCACATCCCCAAGCTGCCCTGTCACTTCAGACACAGAAGAACGGCACACTTTGCACCAAGAGATATGAACTCAGACCAGCAGGAACCAAGCCGAGCCCTTCGGGGGTGACCAAGTGACAAGCACGGTCCCCGAGGATGTCACATTCAGTCCTGAGGCGTCTCCCGAGGGAAGGGGACGCACGCCCGTCCGCCACCCGTCTCCTCGCGGTACGAGCCGGCGCCCCAGGCGGCTGGAAGCCGTGACGGGGAGCGCGGGAGGAGGCGGCCAGGAGCCGCGGCGGCGGCGTCCGAGGCGGTGGCGGTGGCTGTTGCGGTGGCTGTGCCAGCCCGCCGCCACACCTGCGCCAGCCGCTGCCGGAGGGCTGCTATTTATAGTGCGCTATTTTAATCGCGCTGGCTCATTGGCCGTCGCCCGTGTGACGACGGGCGGCTCTCCCCGGGCAAAGTCCCGCTCACCCCCCCCTTTCCCTTCCCTTCCCCTTCCCCTGGGTGTCGCGGCTGGCGGCGCGGCTGTGGCGCTGCGCCAGCGGCCCCTGAGGGAGAGCGCACCTCTGTCAGCGGGGGGGGGGGGAGGCGGCAGCTTGGGGACTCTGGGGTCACCGCGCCAGGGCTGCCTCTGGAGCAGCTGCCGGGGGTGGAGGTCGCTCCGTCGTTACCTCACCTTCCTCCCCTGCTGCAGGTGGAGGAGAGACACAGGTCGTTCCTGGCCGAGGTCCTCTGCCCCTGCCGTGCCCTACAGCTAGCTCACCGCTCAAAATGGCGACTGGGCTGAGGAGAGGCGCTCGCCAAGGGGGCTGCTACTGGCAGCGTCTGGGCTTCCAGGGCAGGCTGGAGAGGGAAAAGTGTCCAAGAGTGGAGTTGCCGGGGGTCTCTGGATAGGGGGGTCTGAGGCGCATTTCAGGCGTCTCGTCCTTAGCCTTCCTTGCGGAGGGGAGGAGCATCTTGTGATGCTGCTGTTGCTTGCCTGTCCAAGTCTTCGCAGCAGCGAAGCCTGCACGGGCAGCTGGGATCAGGCATGGACCTAGGCGAAGCAGGAGAGGGAGGGACCGGTTGCAGCAGCGATAGCAGCCTTTGGTGTTGGTCTGGCTGTGAAAGCGTGCTGTGGTACCTCTTGACACTGTTGAAATCAACTCAGTTGAAAAAGCCAGGTTATGCCCATCTCTAGATGTGCAAATGACCTTAACTCAGTTTTGCTGGTTTTATTCTCTTAGATAGGAGCATCTTGATATCCCCACTACTCCATGATGGGATAGCACAGAGTCTGATGGATTGGGACATAGCACAAGTGGTTTGTGAACGTTTAATGAATAAGCTAAAGATGTTTCCAGTATTCAATGCCACTCAAAAATAGTCTCAAGAACACCTGGCCCATAAAAAAAAACCACGTGTGACTTTCATGCTCTGTTTATAGAAGCGGTTAGTGATGATGGTTGGGACGTGAGCCTTTAACAGCTGCAGTCCCTCCTGCCTCCAGTAGGCCTTCTGGCACATCGATGTGCACCTGAGATTAAGGTCAGAAAACTCTTAATGGTAACATGAAAAAACGGGTTGCCATTTTATGTGGTCGAAGAGCACAATAAGTAGTGTCAAGATCCAATTGTCCAGTATTATTACAGATGTGAAGTTTCTCCAGTTCACCAAACTATTCAACTAAGATAGCACTTTCAGAAAGGTGCAAGTATTTGCTTGGCAAAGGTAGCATGAGACTGAACAAGCAGTGCTAATTGCCTCCGTCAAGTCTAGCAGGAATCATCATCCTTGGAGTTCCTGGATGTAGCTCTCGGGAGGATGCAAAAGTCAAGCCACATGAAGACGGGTGTCACGGGAAATCCTCAGTTTTCTACAGCCAGTGCGTATTGTGGCAGCCAGGTGGGTTGGAAATACAACAACGTATTGATGTGGCCCTGAAATACTCAGTTGTGTAAGCCCTTCATCTCCCACAAGAATTTGTCTGCACAGGCAAGATCTGGAGCCTGAGCCAAAAGACTCCTGGACAGTTCCTGCCCGGTGGTAGGCCTATCACATGGTAAGCAAACAGACAGGGAAGGAGGATATTTTTAGTGCTGTCTGCTAAAAGCTGTAGTAAAAAATTACTCAGTTGGACCTTGACTGGTTTAGTTCACAGCATTTCCCGATTTAGACCATCTTTTTGGCAAATGGGGTGCAATACATAAACTTTGAAGGAGCTGTTTCTGTTTGTGTCCAACTTCTGTTGTAGAATTTCAGAACCTACTTATGGCTTAAAAAATATTATTAAAATTATAAACTAAGTTTAAACGAAGGATTATGCTACTAGTCACCCGGTAATGCTTTGTAGTTTCAAGAGAGCAATCCCAGCTACATGTCATTTGTACGTATTTTTAGAGATATATTGTGCTTTATGTGTATTTACCTCGAAAGAAAGACAGAGAAGCACATTCCTCCCAGCATCTGCTGCCCATTAATTCATTAAAAGAAAATATTGTTCTTACAGGAGGCACTTCATTCAGGAATTACCATATCCTACACTATAGGAGTTCCCAGACTGTCACATCTATACCACTATCAAGCCACGTAAAACAGCCCTTGGGAAAGTTTTATACAACATTTCACTGAGCGAGGCACTTCCATCGCTGTTTGATCATTATATCTAGAAAATTAAATGGCAGAATCTCTCGCCTCTCAGAGCTTGATGAAAAGTCCAATGAAGCCTATGAGAGTCTTCTCAAGAATTTCAGGATACTTGAGGACATCCCCTCAGTGCATAAAGATTAATGGAAATTTTTTATAAAGTCTCCTGCTAAACTCTCTTCACTGGAGAGAAAGTGAGCAGAAAGTAAAGTGAGCAGTTTTAGTAGAGCTCTGCCTCATATCTGCTTAGCTCTGTGCATGCCATGTTTGCATTATCCAAACAAAAATAAAACTAAATTACAGTTTTAGAATAGTCCTAAAGGAGTTTATGATGATTGGAAAGTCAAAGTTCACTGGCATTGAAGTTCCTGAGTTGGCAAGATAATTTCTCCCTCAGGAGGCTGTTTTGGAAAGATCCACATTTCCCAGATGCTTCCATTAACTAAAGTTTGAGAAGAAATCCAGGACTGTATTGTCAATTTATAAATCCATCTGTCAACTAAGATCTCATACAAGCTTTTATTTGGATGTAAAGATTTTATTGCCTTTGAGCTCACCGTAACAACTGCTTGCTAAGCTGTGCTCTTCTGCTAATATTTGGAGAATAAACCTTGGCTGCTGGGCTTATCCCTTGTCACCGAAGCAAACCGACAAATTCTCCAGGCTTTCACTGGCTTAACTGGGAATTAAATCACAACCTGTGCCAAAACTAAAATGCAAGTAATTCCCCAACATGAAGAGAGTGAAACTGCATTGTTAGAGGAGGTGTTGATTTATGTGAGTTTTATCACTCGAATCCTGAGATGAGCAGTTTTGGCATCGCCAAAAAACAAAGGCATCGTCTAAGAATGTCGGTGAAATTACTCACTGAATTTCATCTACTGTAGGGAGGAAAAAAAAAGACCCGTGAGTAGCATTTACAAATGCATAGATACAGTTTTGACCTTGCTGACCAGTGCAAAGGGTTTTGTGAGACTCCAGGATGACAAAGAATGAACCATAACCATTAAGGAACAGCATGTAATTGAGGGGAGTTTGGGAATGATGTTATAGTTGTGAAAGGCACTAATTTTAGGTTACAATTGTTAACACAGTCGATTGCATAAAATCAGATTCTACCTGCCTCATTCGTAATCGATTTGCAATGCACAGGGAAGGCACAGACTGAGCAGTAGTGTCTGCCTTTGCATTCAAAGACTGATGTGAAGAAGTGCTTAAATAAGAGAGTCGTAGTGAATGGAGTTAAATCCACTTCACAGCCGGTCACTGGTGGTGTTCCCCAGGGCTCGATGTTGGGGTTTGTTTTGTTTAACACCTTTATCAATGAGGGGATTGAGTGCACCATCAATAAATTCACACATGACACCAAGCTGGGCAGATGTGAAGACCGGCTGGAGGGCAGGAAGGCCTTTCAGAGGTCCCTGGACAGCTTGGATAGATGTGCTGAGGCAAATTGCATGAGGTTCAACAAGGCTAAGGGCTGGGGTCTGTGCTTGGGCCACAACAACTCCATGCAACGCTACAGGCTTGGGGCAGAGTGGCTTGAGAGCTGTCTTGTGGAAAAGGACCTGGGAGTGTTAATTGACAGGCAGCTGAACATGAGCCAGCAGTGTGCCCAGGTGGCCAAGAAGGCCAATGGCATCCTGACCTGTATCAAAAATTGTGTGACCAACAGGACCAAGGAGGTGATTGTTCCCCTGCGCTCGGTGCTGCTGAGGGTGCACCTTGAATACTGTGTTCAGTTCTGGGCCCCTCCCTACTAGAGAGACATTGAAGTGCTGGAGCATGTCCAGATATGGGCAACAAGTCTGATGAGGAGTGGCCAAGGGAGCTGGGGATGTTTAGCCTAGAGAAGAGGAGGCTGAGAGGAGATATGATCACTCTCTACAACTGCCTGAAGGGGAATTATAGTGAGGTGGAGGTCGATCTCTCCAGTAACAAATGATAGAACATGAGGGAATGGATTTAAGTTGCGCCAGGGGAGGTTTAAATTGGACATTGGGAAGAACTTTTTCACCGAAAGTGTTATGAAGCATTGGCACATGCTGCCCAAGGAGGAGGTGGAGTCACCATTCCTAGAGATATTCAAAGGACACGTAGATAAAGCACTGAGGGATATGGTTTAGTTTAGCGATGGGCTTGGCAGCATGAGGTGAGTGGTTGGATTCAATGACCTTAAAGGTCTTTTTCAACCATTGTGATTCTGTGAATTTTCCGCATGCAAAGTGTTTCTCACCAGGCTGACCAAATTCTTGTCAACATTATTACAGGCTGAAAATCTGTTTGCAAAGCCAGTCTTGTTGGAAATGTTGCTGCACAAGAAAATAATTGCACCTTTTATTATGAAAACATGAGCTTCAAAGTTCAGGGATACAGTGCACAGTTTTGCAAAAGGGAACACAGAGGTCATTTTGTGTGCATGCTCATTAAGCAAAGGAATTGCACCCGAATATGGGAGGGTAAAAATTCAAAGCTCCCATGTCTGCAAGAAAACACGGCAGTATGTGTGTCACGGTGACTGGTGATGTACAGACACCATGCTGAAATGATTCTAAAAATGTTAAGGATGAAAATTAGTTTTACTAAAGATCATAGTCAATAAAAGTTGTCCATCAGCTCTCCCCAAACTTATTAGTCAACTACTGTCCTTCAGCATGAACAAGAATGCTTGCTGGACATATGCTTTACTCAGGCTCCAGTTCAGCAAGACTCTTACATGTAGGCACAGGGTTAAACAAGCATTGTAATTTCACTCAGTTCTGGAGGGTGCTGGTTTTAAGGATGAACTGAAGTCAATAGCCTCACAACGAGATACACACCTTGCCACAGAGTCCCAACAGACACTTCAGATGTGTGCTTAAAGGCAAGGAAATGCTGCAAATCTGAAGAGGGTCTTGCAGATCCCAGTCTCTGTCCCAGTCAATTCGATTTGGTGTTTATCACTGAAACCACACTCCAAGACACAGTGTTAAGGCTGTGGAGAAAGAAACAGTTCGATAGTGACATTTGAAACCTCAGCTGTGATTTGGGGAACAGGAATAGAGGAAAATCAGCCTCTTACACAGAGGCAGACATAGCAGGACAATACAGGGGTCATAGAATTATATATTGATAAACATTTGTAATTTTTGAAGAGTATTTTAAGGCATTAATAAGAAATCACTCTGATGCTGGGAAGTACTGATGGTCCTTTGGACTTCCTTTCTTACCCTTTTGGTTTCAGATGCCCATCCCGGGCCTGATCCTGACTGACTGAAACCATGAGAGTTTTGGAGTAAGGCCAGGGTCTCCTCTACTGCTGTATTCAAGACACACAAAGCAGAAGTTTTGTGGAAATAACAGAAACGTTGAATTTTAAAGAGAATGTTGGAATCTTTTTCAGTCCCTCATTTTTGTCATTGACAATATTGATTTGACAGTCATAGGCTGGTAGCAGTGCAGGCAGGGCCTGGACCAAAAGCGCTTGGTTTTCTCCAAAGTGGTGTGCTTGCTCACCTGAACATGCCACCACTTCCACAGAAGTGCAGTACTAATGCAATTCGAGTGTTTACACAGCACTTGTAAAGCTGGCTGTAAATTACTTCCTTTATGGATAGACCTGTAGGTACATTCTGTTCACTGCTGTTATTAACTGAATATTAATAATTAATGCGGAAAAAAAAGACATGAAGAACAGTAAAACCAATTTGTTAACACAGTTAGGATGATATAACTTTTCCTGACTGCTCTCGCACGCCCTTTCTGTCCTGCATGTTCTCCCCTGCACATGTGCTTCAGCGAAGGTCCTGGCGCATCTCACATCAGTCTGCTCCCAGCCCTGCTCACTTTGGTTTGAGGCAGGTTTTTTATTAATGCTATTACACAGAACAAAACTCTTAATCTTATGAGGCCCAGCCTTTGTTGTAGGGCCTGGCTGGGCAATTCCAATTGATTCTCACCTGATAAACCTTCTTTCTTGTTGCTGGCTGTCCTTTGAGGAAAGTGTGTTTCATGCAAATTCAGGATGAACCACACCTTACTGCCTTACTGTGATCAACAGAGATTGCTCTCCCTCCTCACCTTGGGGGAGAGCAGGGACCTTTGGTGCATCTGCCTCCCCACCTCCCTGCTAGGGTGAGGAGAAGAAGAGAGAGTCATGAAGAGCTGAACCACAGGGTGGCTTGAGAGGCACCATTGATATGCTGTGAAAGGAAACAGAGGCAGCACTGGGTAAACATGCATTGAGAAAAACAGCTTTGGGTTGGAAGATGCAGAAGGAATTGCCGAGGAGAGCAGAGAAGCTTTTGAAGGGTCTAGGAAGCAGCCCAAGGGTGAGGAGGAGCATAGACCCAGGCTGAAAATCTTGTGTAGATAATAATCCTAGAAGGAGATACTTCAGTAATTCAAGGAAGAGGTTTGTATTTACCCTCTTTCTCCTTGTGTGATGTGAGACATCCGACTGATCTGTCTTACTTGAGCAGTGCCACCAAACACCATCCCACTGGTCTTATCAAAGGAACGAGAGGTATCTGTGCATATCAAAGCCAGATGTAACTAATATGTGTCTGGAACATACATTGCAAAAAACCCACCACAGAAACCTGAGAATCATTAAGTCTGAGATCAGATTAAAGGAAAACTGGTATTTTAAATATTTGGTGCCCTATTTCGTTCCAGGACAAACCCCACACGTAGGCATTTAGCTTGAGTTGAAAACTAAGAGGACAACTGCTCTGAGAGGACCACTTCAACTAATTACCTCAGATTTTTATAACTGCCGAACAGTTAATTTGTTCCATTCATGTAATCTTCAGTTTTCTAAAGAACACAGAACGCATCTCTTCTATCTCTACCCACATTTAACTAAGATTTCACAAGAAATCAGATAACAGCACCATGGCTAGAAGTAGCAAAATCAGGCTGGTAAGCTCTGTTGCCAGACTGGCATGCACAAACTCTCAATCTAGTATTTGATAAAACCCATAAACAGCTGGATTACTGTGACCCTGTCATCAGGCTGACAGAATTCTGACCTCCCACAAGCGCAAAAGAATTTCTGACTTTGTCCCTGTACGCTACGTGCATGTCTTTGGATAATACTTAAACCGTGAACATAGTTCAAGGTTATCATTTCGCATTAACAAGCTTTGGCTGAGAGTAATCTAAAGTAACCAATTAAGAATTACAATGGGAGCCTGTCGTAGTGAAGTCATGGAATTTTCTCCATTAAACTTCTCAGTTACAGGCCTGGTCCCACCATCTTGACTGAATGGCTTTGACATTGGGGCAGGATTGCGAGCTGGAGTCCTGTGGGAAGGGGCTCACTTACAAACATCACTGGTTTGCATAGAAACCGCTTGCAGCTTTCATTCTCTTCTCTACAAGTGGGGTTTCACTGCAGCTGAGTTTGCTAGGAATGGGTTTCACAGAACTAATTACTGGGTATGAAAATGATGCAATTACCTTTTTTCCTAATGTTCTGAGGTTGCTTACAGGATGTGAGTTTGAGTCTATTTGGGTACCAAATGCATAGCATTGCATTTCTTCTCAAGGGAGGAATAACCAAGGTTATCAGAAGAACAAGAAAATAATCTAAATTCACATTTCAGTTCTTGTCAGTGCAAGTTTTACTGTTGCTTTTCTTAAAGATAATTATTACAGAAATAAATCATTCAACCACATGTAGGTGCTGCAATTGTTTGGTTGGTTTTTTTTTTTTTCCCCCATGGATGAAAGATTTAAATCAAAATGATACACCTGAAGAGATAATTTTGATTATCTGCCTTGTCTAACATGAAACTCCGGTTGTCAGTCAGGAATTTCAGTGACTTTTGTTTAGAGCTTTGTTTGAGTTAGATTGTCCTGCTGAAATTTAACACCTGCAAAAGCAAACAAAACTTTTCCTTACTTCTTATTTAAGCCAGTATTTACTCACCTTTTCTGTGGGGTGCCATTTGAAACACAATACTTAATTGCTGCTTGAAACAGAAAAAGACATCGTTTCAAATAGTACACATTTGGCAACTGTGGGGAAAAAGGTGGCCAGAATCTTGCTTGAAACAACACCACTATTTCAAAAGTCCTTAGTGCTGCTCTAATCATATTGCATGCTGCATTTTAAGGTAATTCCTGTAATTTGATTGGGGGGGGTGGTTGTTACATTCCTTTTTTTATTTAAAAAAAAAATAAAGGTGCAGACTGAACTCTGAGACAAGAAAGAACTTTGTGCAACAGTCTGTGCTGTTATCTAAAGAATATTGTTTCTTATCTCTCTGGATTCGTACAGCACAGCTAAACCCACTACAGTGATGAGTGAGCAGTTATTTCAGGCGACGGGTGGAGGGTACTGAGAGCAATGCAGGGAAGGAGCACGTTTAGGTATCAGGAAAGATAATCAGTAGAAAAATTATTCCTTGCTGTGACATTGCTAGCTTATGGGACAGCCTCCTAAAGGCATCAGGAGGGTCCACATCAATTGAATTCAAAGGGATCAGGAGAGTCCGCATCAATTGAACTCAACTGGAAAAAATGCTGTGTTGCTAGAGATGGTTGCACTCAAAGAGAAATAGCTTGGGTGAAGTGCTTTCGTTAGTTCTGTCCACTTTGCTTTCTGGGAGCACCTTATGTGCAGCTCTCCAGAAAGCCCCCGAACCCTCTCAGGCACGTCTTCTCTGTGGTGAGTCCCCAGCTGTGAGACCAGTGGCTTCCTCTGTAAGCGTGTCCAGCTGTTACTCCACCCTGTGAATCAGCTGCACATGCACACCCTGTTTTGTTGTCATCTCTAAGGCTCATTTAGCATTTTCCTACCTCACAGTGTCGGGCAGGTGAAGGCAAGATAGGCCAGCTGACAGGACTATCAGTTTTCCCACTCTGTGCTGCTATCCTACCTGGCAGAGCAGCCGTGGAGGGCTAGGCAGGGAAACTGCCCCCAGGCCTGGCCTTATATGTCAGCATGGAGTGGGCCAAGCTCTTCTCACAGGCTGTCACAAGCAAGCCTCAAAGGCCAGTTTCTCCATGGATGTGGGGAAAAAAGCCAGTCATGGCCCTAGGCCCAGAGCACTAGGACACTATGAACTGAGGCCATGCCGGAGGTGACTGCACTTCTACACACTGCCAAAAACAGATTAGGTTACCCAGTATGGCCTACTGCAAAGCTTGTTTTGTAATAACGCCCCAAGTGCTCACAGTATTTAGCCTTAAAACTGAACTCTGCACAAGAAGGCCATAGCTGCCTTTGTACTTTCAGTTCACTCTCCATCTGCCCTGGCAGGCAGACCACAGACAGGGAGAACGACACAAGGCAATCCACTTTCTCAGAGGAAAATGTTTTAGGGACAGTATCCCTAAATATACCCATAAATAGTATACCCATGTCTACAAAGTGTTTTTAGCTCTCGTGTTCCCAGTCTTTCTCACCTGCAGGATCAAGGTGGTGCTGGCTTTGGAGACAGTCCAAGGCAACTCTATGAAGGTCTCTAATGGGCATATGTTTGTGCTAAACCACCCGAAGCAAAGTCCATAAGGTTAAATCACATAGTTGGGAAAAACAGAAAAACTTTTCTGATACAGAAACTCTCTTTCATGCCTGATTGCTGCAATGGCAATGTTTTTACTGCTCCAAGATAATGAAACATACTGAACAATTATCTCATGAACCACTAGCTTTGGAATCACCAGATCCTCAACTGATACCAGGTGGAGGGACACAACACCCTGCTTCTGGAGTCTAGCAGCACCTCACCCTTCTCCTCCCACACTTTTAAGTGCTTGAAGGTCAAAGCTCAGCAGTGGACCATCAACTCTGGCTCCAGAGGCATTGTAGCAATTGCTGAGAGGTCATGCAGATGAAACCATGAAAGAGAAATTGATCACAAGGTTACATGTTACAGATATTCTCTTGTTATCTTACATTTGTCTTTTATTAAAAGAGAACAAATAATTCATCATGCCACCTTTAAAAGGTATTCAGCTTCTTAAATGAAACACTATGCCTGAGCCATGTTCTGCCTAGGAACAAATAAAATCTGTGTGAAATCCTGCTTACACCTGAGGCAGCACTTCAGCTCTATTTTGAAAGCTCAAGTGGTGCTCACTTAGTACCTAGGTCTCAAGGTACCTGCTGCAAACAGGTGAAATTCACCTGCTATTTTAGAGGCAGCATAATGATATTATTTTCCAGAGTGTTTTGAGGAGTTGCTAGCCAACATGCTACAAGACTCAGTGTTTATCTTTTGTGTCATGCGTCAGAGGTAATTACTTCACAAACTAGGTGTGTCACGGGGAAGCACTGAAAACTCCCTTTGTTACAGGTTGCCTGCATGCCTCGATGTGGCAGGTGAGCAGTAATCACCCTGATCCCCTTCTCCTCCAACAAGGCCTCACAGAAGTTATTTGGTTTGGTAGCCTCATTGTTTCTGAGTTACTGGCTTTAAGGGCAGCTGGGACTGATTAGATAAGGTGACTGTGTATCTGCAGCCTTGACATGAAATGGATTTAGTTTGCCCTCAGTGTTTAGTGGGGTTATTGAAAACTAATTAAGGATATATGTAGCCATTTGTAAGTTATGCATGAGCTGTTTGCTATGAAACACAAATAGCTTTTTCTCATGAATGAATGTTTAATTGAGACACAGTTCCAAGTAAGCCCTTGCAAAATACCAGAATTGAAACTGAGGTCTGGTGAAAGTAGGCAGTGTTCTGCTTTGTTTAGCAAAGTCACCCTGCTTTTACCTGCCTTGTATTTGGTCTTACATCTTTATCAGTGCTTGCCTGTTTTCAGCATTATTGTGTTATCGTAGAGCAAACAGAGGATTTCCCAAGAGATAGGTGGATTCTTGTACTTCAGACTCCAGCTTAGTGTCTTACTCATGATATACGAAGGTCAAAATTACCCTCCTTTATCTGCAAGAGAAGTCTCCATTGTATATTCACTTCCATGTTAGCACTGGGAGTTTCCTGTGCAGCCTGCAGCGCTGATGGGCAGCTGTGGCCTGAGTGGAGCAAGAAATAGCTTTAGCTCCTAATGGTGTTTGGAAACGTTCTTGTCTACAGCAGACACAAGTGATGCAGAGTAGAAGAGCTAAGGTAGGGACCAATAATAAACAGTAGCCCCAGTACTACATATTTTCTGTTTCTCTTGCTCTCAGATGCAGCTTTTAAGGTTAACAAGCCTTCCACCACAAAATAAACCTGATCTCCAATGTTCAAAGAGCAGGAGGCCTTGTTGCGTAGAACACTTAAATGAAGCTAGGAAAAATATGGGAAGATAATCTGAAAGAGACATTCCCGTGTGGAAAAATACACTACAGTGATTTTTTGGGGACCTTCCAAACTTTACTTAGTAACCCCTGCGTCAAGCAATTGTTTCAGTTAGGGAAAAATATGAGAAAATGGTCTTTTGACAGCTGGCACCAAACTGCACAGTGATGCACAGCTTAAATTACTGACTTACCTGAGGCAAGAGCCATGCTGGATGTTTTATTTTGGCTGAGAATTTAACTGCAAATTGCATTATAGATAGTGCATCTTCTGAAATTGAATGAGAAAGACAAGTACCAGTCAATACAAACAACTTTCATAACTCCTGAAAGAGCACTTGGCTGTGGAGAGAACTGGACGGGAGGTAGAATCACTGTCATTCAGTCTGGAGACTGGGATTTAAGGCCTTTCTTATGGGTTTGATTTGAGAATCACCGGGCGAAACTCATCAGCTTAGTTTACGCTGAAAGTCAAACAATGTGGTCCTTCTGATCTTAAAAGGTATGAGTCAGCGTCATGTCAGAGGAAAAGAAAGTGTGCTCTATGTCCATTAATCACACACTGAACTCTGCAGTCTTATTTTAGCCCTGAAATTCTGAATTTTGTCACTCTTCATTAAACTGAAATAGCTTATTATTTGTATTTTTGAACACTTACAGCCTCATTTCCACAATGAGTGACCCAAATGTCAACAGTATATATAATTATGAAACAACTGGGAGCAAAAAAACCTCCTGTACACAGACTGATTAATTACTTTTCCCTCTATCAACCAATGTGCATTTATTTTGCCTCCACCTTCCTTACTGCTCACACCTGCTCTGAGCACACACTTGTGCTCCACTTGTAAACTACATGAACTAAATTAGTTAACATTATTTAACCTGCTGTTTTTGTCAACACTATACGTCTCTAGTTTGATTAAAAAGAACCTGACTAACAATCCCAAAACTAAAAGAGCTAGGCCACACTGAAAGAGTTCAGATGTGCAGGGGGCATTTGCAGTATATGGCACTCAGCTCTGCTTTTAATCAGACTCCAAATAAAAAAGCACAAAGGAAGATATCAAGGTGGAATAGAGATTACTTAACCAAGGGAACTCCCTTCCTCTTTCCTTTCTTATCATATGCATTAAGATCATTATTTCGTTTTGAGACGTAAAAGCTGCATTGGCCCTAGTTTCCATTTGCTTTGAGTCTTGGACAAACACGGCTGGATTTACATGTGTGGTATAATCTCTGCAAATTCAGTATGTCATAAACTTCATAATTTTACAAATTTTTAAGCAACGTTTTGTGATCTGATTGCTCTCCCTCGACAGATCCAGAAAACCTTCAGTGTTTTTTCTATTTGTTTGGTTTTGTTGGTAAGATCAATAATTCATTGTGGATTTCAGTTACAGAGATGATTACCATAGATTTTCCTTCCCTGATCACCTGCATGTTTAAACCTGCCTTTGCTTTCAGTAATATTTTATCTATATTTTACATTTCACTAGGTCTTGCCTTACCCTCCATTGTAAATAACTTCTCAGTCTTGCTGTACTCAATATGTAAACGCCAAATTACATTATGATTCAGTACAAAAGAAGATTTTATTGCATACTTGACATCACTCCCCATGAAAGTTTCCTGTGGAAGCAGAGAGAAGAATGTGCTACTAGAGTTGTCACTAGGATAAGTCTCATGGGAACTGAAAGCAAACTGGCCTTGAGACCTGTCAGAATTTTTGCTGAGAAGAAGCATATTAATCATATCTCTTTAAGCTTGTCTCACCTTTTATGATGGGTAAGAGCAAAAGAGATAAAAGTTTGAGGTCTTGTCTGTTTCTGTCTCTTTCTTACCACATTTTAAAATAATCCTTCATAAACTTCGTTCTATATACATTTCTTCATAACCTAGCATGTCCTCATAGGGCTCCATGATGATCAATCAGAGGGTCAGGTAATCCCAAAGAACACTTTGGTGTTTGGAAAATAAAGGTCTTCCAGCATGTAACCACAGGATCATTTGAAGAGATATATTTCCAGGCCTGAGCCTACCTAACCATTTGTTCATACAAAAAAATCTTGTGGGAACCCATGCTTACTGGCAAAAAAAAAAACATTAACTGAACTTGGCAGCAGCTTCTCATTTAGGAAAACTCAAAAATGAGGCACAGGCTTTGTGCTCTTTCACCTCCTACATCCCCTTCAAAAGAAACCCAGAGAATGCCAACAGTGCTTTGTCAATAGATGCTTATCCACTGTGACCTGAATTTGTTGGGTTTTCAACAAGCTCAGTGTGGACAGTGGGGAAGCAGCTGTCAGCGCAGACAGAAGTTGAATGCTCCAGGTCCTTGGCCACTCTTCCTCAAGTCTGACATTTCAGGAATGACAATGCCAAAATTTCCGAAACTGCAGAGGGGAATAAGTTGCCTATTCAGTCATGCACAATGAAAAAGAAGCTATTGTCAATAATACCATAGAATTATTTTTCCTCCTGCAGCAGTTCCAAATGACCTTCTTGACTGTTCTGGTTGAGAGAAAATCTCATTAAATCTAGACAACATGGCATCCTTTCCTTTAACTATTATACTGAATGTCCTTTAACTGCTACACTAAATGCACGGTCTGTGAGTTGTCAAGAGGACAGGGCTTAGCTACTATGCATTTTGAGTTAGCAAAAAATCCCTGGAGTAAAACTGCAAACAAACCAGCAGGAGTTGGACTAGATGACCTTTCAAGGTCCCTCCCAACCCTTGAGATTGGCAAGATTGTGCCTTGCCAAACCTGGATGAAGCTTTCTGTATGGAGAAACAAGAGTTTGCCTGTTGTTGTGACTATTGCGTGAGAGATCAAGAATGGTGGTGTTAGGGCACAAGATTCCATGTTTCCTAATTCAAGGATGATCCAGCTTAGGAAGTTCTGTGCTGACTAAAAATCATCTGGCATCAGCCCTGTTAACCAAAAGCCAGTTTATAACAATAGAACTTGCTCGAGCAAATTCTGGAAAATACCTGGAATTCATAAACGTTTTACATCAAGTTGGAATGTTATCATCAATTAATGTAGAACAAGAGCATTAAATGGGTCTTCTCTTTAAAACAAGGAAGGCAGGCTTGATGAGGATGACACAGTTTGGTTAGGGGTCAGCAAGGTACAGGAACTGTTACAGAGAAGAAAACAGAAACTGGGTTCTGCTACTGACCTGCTGAGCAATCCAGATCCTTTCATCACCTCTTGTGCCTCTAGTAATTCCTATAAATGGCTAGCAATGCTGTCCTCTTAGTAAAGCAGGTTAAGACTGAATGCTGCACCACAGCAGATCTTAATCCTGTAACCTGAAGGCTTCATTTTGATTTGGGTTGTGTGCTGAACTGTGAGGTTTGACCAAAGATGCTGTAGTTAGATTGACTATGAAAGCACTCTCTTGCTTAGTCAATGTCTAAATCCAGATATAACCAAGTTCCATGGATTTTTCATGTGAAAATTTCCCCAGCTTCTACATTTGTATCTACTTTTTTCATACTTGTATTTCTGCCCCGGGAGTCTTGATGTGGATTGGTTGTTTTTGTGCCCATTTCATGACTGCTCCTGTACTCCCTCAGCCAGACTCCAAAGGGGATTCAGTCTGTAAGTATTCTTAAGTGATGCTTATCAGTGTTATACATGCTCCAGAAATTCAGTATGTCAACTGTCATTATGCTTTAAGGAAAACCAGAGAACTGAGGGCTCTCATCCTCCCTTCTGGGGTGCAAGTGGGGAGAGAAGTATAAAGGAATGAGTTCAGGGGCCCAGCTAGAGAGAGGAGAGATTTTTTTACTATCACAAAGACACCTTGCTACCCCAGCTAACCAAGCACTTAATAAGGCACCACGTTCTGCAGGAAAAAAGGTTTGAAAAAGCATGTAGCAGAAGGCAAAAGACCAAAGAGGAGGCAAAGGATCTCTAATGTTTACTCCAAGCTGGCTGTTGTTCTGGTTCCTTCCACAGGAGACAATTCTTCCTGAGTAAGCTCAATACATTCACGGTGGTTGGTTTTGGGTGGAGCAGCGTTGAGTAAGCTGGCAGCTATGGATACCATTGAGGTATCAACCTTTCCCCATGTATTGCAGGTGGTTGTGGGAGAATGGCACAAGGTTATGTACTGTGGCAAACAGGAACCTGAAGACTGTATGTTGCCACACTTCATTATTAGTCATCTAAATTCCTTTTGCCTCTAGGTCTGGATGGTCTGGAAGCAATGGTAAGTGTAAAAAAAAAAAGAATAAAAACCCAGGGGTTTAAGCTTGGATACATAACTGAGATATGGAAACAAATACTTACCTGACTGAATCAAAACACTGAAGAGAGTATGATCTATTAAACAAGGCATCATCCCAACATGAAATCACTCCAACAGGGAGCCACAAGGTGATGGTCTCTGAGCCCATGTTGACCTACAGACAGGAAAGGATTTCAGGAATGGAAATCTCTCAGGATGGAAATGGACTTCCCATTAGATTTGTGCAATACCCTGTTTCTAGGGTATGTACACTTGTTTTGGCTTTTCTTTTTCCAATCACAGACAAAATTTGGATTTTGACTAAGACTAAGAAATGAAAACATCTCATCTCTATCCTTTTCCACCTTCTCCCCTTGCCAAAAAATCCACTACCACCACTGTAGGGTTCTGAGGGACAGCTGCAAAAGGTGGGTTCTTACTGCATTCCTTACTTGAAATATTTGTTCTTTGTGCTTGGCTGTGATACAAGACACTGGTCTGGTCCATCTCCAGTATCATCCCATTGAATAGGGCACAAATCCCAGTATTAAACTTATTGCTTACCGGAAGAGCATAGAAAGGCTCCACACAAATCATATTTTGTTATTGTAACTCTCTGATCCAAGTAAATCTCCATGGAAATGTTTAATCCAAAACTGGAGGCCACATTTGTTTCCCAAAGATGTTTGATACCATGGCCGCGTTCTTGGAAGCTCTTCAGCTTAGACTATTTCTTCTCACCTGCTGTTGTAAGCTGCCACCCTCATGGCTCTATTTGGATGGTAAAGTCTCCTTTAATCCCTGAGGATCATCCAACAGGAAAGGAGTATAACCGTGAATTCTCTCAGCCTCCACTCTGCTCCTCCCCTCTCCCATGGACCTAACGCAGTAACAATGATTTCAATGTTGGCACTGCTGATCGCTGCCTAGTGGACTCCGTGAGGGAAAACACCATTTGGATCTCCTCCAATGCAGGGTCTGTATTGTTAGGGCTGCCCTTTTTGTTACCATCCCTTGATATTCCATGGCTCTCTGCTGGGACAGGTTTTCCATTTTTGTGGGAAATACCACTAATTTTCCCTTTAGTGGGCTATCACTCACTTTGGTCTCAGCCTGCCTGTTCCCATCCCTCTGCCATTTCTGACCAAACAGCCAGGCGCTGCTTGAAGCTGGGATGCTGCACACAGCAGCTTGGGCACAGCTTAATCTTACAGCCCAACTACATGCCATTGCCAGCCCAGTGGAAGAGCTGTGTCCTACCGACTGTTGCCCGTGACTATGTAAAGACAATGTGGTCTTGTGACCAGTGAAGCGAGGAGATGCTGTGGGAGGACTGGAGCTCCTGCAGAGCTGGCAGACGCTTGTGTCTGCAGCAGGGCATTCACGGATGAGGAGGAAGAACGGGGTGGGGAGGGGGAGAAGAGACACGGACTTTGGCATCTTTGTGTGCCTATAAATTGTTAAGTTACTTGCATGATGTTTTTTTGGTCTTGATGAAAGACCGAGGCCCGCCGAAGCATACGCTTTGCTTTCTAGTTTCAGAGCTTAAGTGGATTTTAAACTCTTTTTCACTTGTTGCTGCTGCTGCTGCCTCACACACAAAGCAACCCTGTGTTGTGCTCAGTAACCACACGCCCCGCCTTTGCGCTCCAAAGGAACACAGGTACTGCCACCGGCTGCCGATAAAACACAGGAAGCGCCGATGCCCATCGCTACGACAAACAGCACCCGTTCCCGATCTCTCGCGGCCGCAGCCAGGGCCGCCGGCTGATCGACGCCAACCCTCCCCCCGGACTCGTCTCCCTTCCCTAAGCCCGCACACCATCCCCGAGCCACCCGCCGCCGGGCCGTGCCCGCCGGGCTCCCGGCCGCCACGTTGCAGGGGGCAGGGCGGCGGGCCGGGGTAAGGGTCTCCGCCACGGGTGCCTCGGGTGCGAGGCACGGAGCGAGAGGCAGCGACGCGTTCCCGGCGCGTTCCCGGGGAGGCGCCGCCCCCGCCCGCCGGCACCTGTTGCCCTACAGTTCGCGGCTGCCGTGGCCGCCTCTCGCCCTACGGAGACCGAAGGGGGGGGGNGGGGGGGGGGGGGGGTGTCGTGAACGGCCTCGGTCCCCTCCGCGCGCCGAGGGGCGTCGAAGCGAGGCCGGCGGGAGCGCCCCGCGGCTGGGCGAGGCCGGGCCCGCGCGCGGAGAGCAGCAGGGGGAGCGGCGGGTAATGGCCGGCGGCACTGAGTCACCGCGGCCCCACCTGCGTACTTAACCGCCGCCGGGCGGCCGGCGCCGCACTCGTGGGCTGTGCTGCCGCCGCGCCCGGCAGATTTCTGCCCCTCCTCCTCCTCCTCCTTCCTCCTCCTCCTCCTGTTCACGGGGCGCTCGGCTGAGACGAGGCAGCTGCTGCATGAACTGTCGTCTGGGGAGTAGGAGAAGCAGCAGCAGCAACCGCTCAGAATGCCGAAGCCGGTAAGTGTGCCGCGCCGTGCCGTGCCGCGCCGTGCCGTGCCGTGCCGTGCCGCGCCGCCAGCGCTGCCCCAGCCCGGGCGCCCGGCGGGGCGGGCACCTCCTTGGCACGGCCGCCTGGGCTTTGGCCGCCTCTGCGCTGCGAGGGACGAGCCCCAGTGGCCGCTGTGCCTCGTGGCCCGAGCCCCCCGTACCACGGCACAGGGCTGTTCGGCTCGAGCGCCCGCACAAGTTCCCTCCCTTGTGGGAACAGCGGACACCCCGGTTCGCTCGGGCGCTCCAACACCGAGCAGCTGGCAACTTTAAGCGGCAGACATAACCGGAGCGACGCTGGCACCGTGCGGGACGGGCGGGCCGGCGGCGGCTCGGGTGGGCTCGGGGAGCGAGTCGGGCGCCCGGCGGGACCCCAGCCGCCCCGCCGCGGGGAGGGGACAGGACACGGAGCCTCCGGAGCTCCGCTTGCGAGCGGACGGGGAGCTGCTCCGACCTCTGCGGTACGCCCCTGCTACAGACGTGCAGACCTCCCGAGCAACTTTAAATGGAGAGCTTTCATCACGCTTCTGCTGAACGAGAGGTGGCAAAACTGCCCTGGCTTCCATCTAGCGTTTGTGTGGCCTTTGTGTTTATCTACGGGAAACTTCTCTGTGCCTGTGAATATACGAGAAAATTTTTTTCTCTTCTGTGTTTTGTGATCTAAAAACTAAATGCAAGGGGCTGCTAATGCAGTTCCCCACAGTGTTCTTTGCCAGTCATTATCAAACACCTGTTTCTTCTTTTTGTCTCCTCCCCACACCCCGTCTCTTTTTTTTTTTCAATTGAACAAACTTGTCCGTCTTTCTCATCCCTCCGTCTTTTTCTTGACACCACCTGACTATGATCTTGTGGTGAGATTCTTCTTGATTTTTGTTTTAAAGTCTTGCTGTGCTCTGTCAGTTAGAAACGATAATTCCCTTGAGGAACCAACTGCCTAATGCAAAGCTTTGAGCAGTTACGGGAGCAGACTCACTTTTGAACTCTGAAGAGCATAATCAGAACAGGTAGTTGTTGCTATCCATTTTCAATAGAGGCATTATTTCTTAAAATGCAGTGCAGTGAAGGGCTACCTGAGTGTTAGCTACACCCTTTGAAATGAGAGCAAACAAGCTTATCTTCATGGTAATAAGCAATCTATGTTTTACCACCATAATATTAAAGTTAAATTAATTTTTTTTTTCTTCAAAGGAGGGGTGCTTTGGTTCACTTATATTGCAGTTTCTGTAAACCCACCCCCCAAAAAAAGTACTCAGTACTTTTAAGAGACATTAAATCTTCAGTGTCTTGGTTGTATTTCATCAGTAGGAGGTGATATATAGCTGGATATAAAAGTATTTACTGAAGGGACCTGTCTGCATCTGAGAAAGCCAATAATAATATACAAAATGTAGATATAGAAGGTTGTGTGTGAACAAACTCTCTCTGCCTTATTAGCCATTTGCTAATCACAGAGAGCTTTCTTGAAATATCCCGGTTAGAATAATCTGAAATCCCGGTTTAGGACTAAGCAATAGCGGGAGCCATGGATAGGTGTGGAAAAACTCTTGAAGCAAAAACCAAAACAAAACCCCATCCTCTCTTCATCATTTGATCTGGCATTGCTATGTTTGTATGGTGATTTTGGTTGTTCCTTGGTTGACTGGCTGTCAATAACAAAGGTAGATGGTGTAAACTGCCTTCCATGGGGAAGGACCAGTTGTACTTTAATGATTCGAGATGTGACCTGCTGTCTGGGATTTATGGACGAGACTCTGTGTCAACAGTTTGTACAATATCAAAGCTTCCTCTTTTTGTGTTTTAATCTGCTGTTCAGCAGGGCTAACTGCCACCTTACTGTAAACTGAAGAGAGGCATTTTACAGAGGTTATTTTAATAAAACCCACTGTTTGTTCTGACTGTTTCAGACTGAGGCTGATTTTTGGATCCTTCCCAACCCAGCTCATTAGGTCTTAATACAGCTAAATAGGATTCCTGTCAGTTTGCAGGGAGCAGGAGGAGATGTAAAGCTGTTGATCCAGAGGCAGCGCTCAGGACGAATGTGACAACAGTCTTTGGCACATGTAACAAATGATAGCATGGACTCCTGGGACACACATGGAAGCAGTTTTAGTTTCTGATGGGTATTCAACATGGATACTAAATATTTATTACCTAGATTCGTTGCTTGTGTCTTGTCTGCATGGCATGAGTCAAGATGATATTGCTTGGCAGACTTTGTGCTACTGTGAGTGAACCCTGATAAACTGTTCATCAGTTGCTTAAAGATGACAGCAAAATTTTGGCAACACCCCTCCCCAGTCTCCCCAAAACCACTAAGTCACACCTTTATATGAAATCTTTAACAAAAGTGATGTATGCAAATACAAAGCTTACAGATGGTGTTTGCAGCTTACTCTTTCACAGTAAAGAAATAGTAAATCCATTGACACGGGAATGTTACCGATTCTGTGTTTTGGTTGACTACCAAAGTGAAGTGCTAGAAAGCCATCTGTATTCCAAGATCCTGTGGTAAGGTTTAATCATAGTTAGCTGGTTTTGTTGCAAGTTCAAAACAAACGTTAGTAACAGTCCAGAAAAGAATTCTGAAATACATATTTGCTAATATAGGCAAGTGCCAATTTATAACTCAAGGCAGATGTTCTGCCAAGAGTAGCAGTTACAAAGTAACGAGATTTCTCTGAGGTAAGCTATAAATATATAACTTGTACCCAGTTCGTGGGTGTTTATGGCTGCCAGTTCATCCACAGTTCAGGTGGGTAATTTCCATGTAGTCTGTACATAGGCTGTTCATTAAGCTTCACAGATGATGAGTTACTCTGTAAGGAAACGCAGGAGATGTCACCTTGTTCAAATCTTGCTGTATTATCTGGAAACAAGAAAAATGATGAATAAACTTATTTTCTCAGCCTGGTATCTCTTTATGACTAGAGTGTCTGTGTGCTTCCCCATGGTTTTCCTAGATGCATGCTCCAAGTTTATTTCTCTTTGATTCATTGAATGGATGATGTTTTAGCTGAATTACACCTTTTGCAAAAAAAAAACCAACCCAAACCCCAACTGTGGCTAGAACAGCATGACTGTGAACTAATGAGCATTACTTAAGGAAGGAGAAGGAAATGTGATCTCTGGTCTTATAGACCTGTTAATTTGATCTGACCTACCAGCATTCTCTGTTACTTTACTGAAGGTGGATTTTTGTTTGTTTCCTCTTGGGGAGGAAAAGAATGCTTCACAAGAAATTGTCAGCTGTGCAGTGGAGCGTTTGAGGTAGTGTCACACAAGAACTTTTAAGTGCAGGTATATAAAACTGTAAAGAGAGGACAGCAGTAAACACAGTCTAACAGCTTCTGGTGCTAAAGAGAAAACATGAGCAAAATCCAAACACCATTTCTTAATAGATTCACTAAGAGTCTGCAGTCAGGAAGCTGAGCGTACTAATGAAATCTGTTAGTGCTGTGATGTTGAGGGGGAAGTATTGATGCAGAGGAGTTGAAGAACTGGGGTGATAAGGTCCCATTGCAATAGTTAAACTTAGAGGGGTCAGTAAAAAAGGTCCCTCACTACGGAGAACAGACGGATCTGGATTATTCAGTGGTAGCATGAGTGTCACTTGGCTGTTGCGTAGGGTTTCTCTAGTGGAAATCATTAATAGAAGGCACTAGTGAGATTTTTAGGTTGTACTTTGTCCAGGAGAGGCAAATTCAAAGCAGAACTTAGAGAAGGGGTTTGAGTTGACTAGAGGCAGAAAGCTACCTCATGGTAAGAGTGAATGGCTTCTTTAGTCTGGTAGAATTAAACAAGTTACCTCTTCCTTCACCTGTATAAAATGTAAGGGATTTAAATTCCAAAGAGGAGGAAGACCTGCTTTAAGCAGAATTTGTGGTTTAAGAGACACTTAAACATTAGAAGAGTTCGAGGTGGGGGGGGTGGGGTGGGGATTTTTTTTCCTTCTTGTTGGTCTCATTAGGAGACTATTCCAAGAACTTCCATCCCTTAAGATAAAGTTTAACAAAGACACAATTTAATGTTGCTGCCTGTGGGAGTGGGGAACTGGAACTGATGACTCAAAAGGTTTTTCCCAGCCCTCTGTTGTTAATAATGTGCTAGCCTGTGCTAGGCTTTAAGTAGCTGGACAAGTCCTCCCTTACCTGTTTGATGTTGAATACACGTATATTCTGAAAAAAAAAAAAGAACTTGAAGACAGCATGCAAGTCTTCTGCCGAACCTTTAGCTCTTTATGAACAGATTATGGCATTAAAATCCAACCTGTCTGTGATAAACTAGGTGGAAGAGATGTGAGTGTAGCCATAGAAATTTATTCTAAAATAATAATTAAATGACAGTTGTTCCCAGGTGAACCCAATTTATTTTTGACTGCTTGTCTTCCAAGTTCACGTAGCAGTTTTATCTCAGTTCTTCACAGCAGATTGCTGTGACTGGACTGAAATAAAAGTACTTTTTTTTTTTATCTTTAAGTGCTCACAATTAATTAAAATACTCTTAGGTTATGGATAGCTATACAGTTAGTCAGGAGTAAGGTCTTATCCTTTCCTTATATGTACCTATTGCAGTACACCAGATGATAAGGAGTATGGTGTACTTGATACCAGGAGGTATTTGATGCAAAATGGAAAAGAAGCTTCCGCTTACCAAATATGAGAACTCCCACTCATAGCTGCAAACTGGAAGCATTCTCTTAATAGTAAATATAGAGAGCAGTTCACAGATGACTAAAGTTCTAAGAGAATGAGCTCAGAGTTGTGTGCCAAAACCCTAAATTGCTGCATGAGCTGAGCAAGCATTTCTGAGGGCAGTTTGTTCTGGGATGTCAACTCCTGCAGAGAAATCAAGGGTGTTAACTATTTAGTCACTACTTAAAAGAATTTCTTAGCCTTCTTAAAGGGCAGAGGTGAGGGGGGAGGGGAGGGTGGAGATAAGCCTTCCTGTATTTCCCCCTCCTTCCACCCACACAAATGTCTTCCTCTGTCCATGAAAAAAGCTACACCATGTCAGGACTTTTTGAGAATAAGACATCTTGATGACCACTGAAGGTTCCTGCATCAGTGTCATTCTTGTTTGGCACTCTGTGACCAAAGAGCTTTATGTGCACTGTAAATCCCATAATCACTCAATTGACCTTGAAGGAAGGCAATGCTGCCTAAGATCACTGAACCACACTGCATACTGTGTTAAGTAATGCATTTTAGCTGCGTTGTGTGCTTGCTTTGAAGCCTGGTTTCAGCATTAGATGACATTCAGCCTGTGAGCTGAGAAGTACAACTTTGCAGAAGCAACTGAAGTCTCTGGCTGTTACTGAGCAGTGTAGAAGATCCTTTTCCCCTAGGAAAGGAAAAATACTTGTTGCTATGTGAGGCTGGAAACAGCATGTAGCTCAATGTATTAGCTCACCGTATTGCTCGTTTGTTCAGATCCAGATTTTGTTTCTCTTTCTAGTTCTTACTTCATGGCAGAGAAAAATCACCTGCCTTCTCTGCATCTTCTCTCATATTTGGGAGAGCATGCGTATTGGCCTGGTACAGCTGGGACTGATGAGCACCCGGTACCATCAGCTCTCAAGTAAAATAAAAATCCTGACTCTTATGAATTGAAATGCAAGACTCTCATGTTATAATTGACTAAGCAAGCAAAACTGCTGCATGATGACTCAGGACTTGTATTTGGCTACCTACTGAGTAGGCTCAGCTGAAGATGTGGCAGCACCTCTAGATAAGGTCTGTAGCCTTCTGCTAGCTTTGAGATGGGATTATGGAATTGCCCCACTTGATAGAGGGTTATGGTGCATATGCTTATCCCTCCCACTTTTAGGAGCAAGTGCATTAGCTATCGTGTAAACCTCAGAGGCATCACTATGGCTCTCTTCCTCTCTTGATGTTGTGTGAAGGTGTCCACGTTTCCTGTGGTTGTTCTAACCTCAGTGTGGAATGTGAGAAAGGCATCCAGCTGATGAATCTTGAACTTGCTTATGAAATATGTCTAGAGCTGCTTGGTTCCACCAAGACACCACTGTTCTTCAGATACAAAGAGCAGATCTGTGAGCTGCCTGTTTCCTGAGATTAAAGAATCTCACATTTTTAGCAGAGTGCCTGAATTTAGCCTGTGTAGCCCAGCTGAGAAATATCAGAGTCTCTACTGTTGGATCTGGACCTCAGAGTTCTTTGTGGGAGCTAAAGTTATTCTTTAACATCTAGCCAAATACACTTTAATTGTGAAAGCTTAGCTTGCTTAGCTTTTTGTCTTTGTAGAGATAAGTGATTATAGAAAGTTCCTGATGCGTGAAGTTTGTTGTGTGATTTGGTGGGTGGGTGGGCTTGCATAATTGTTCCCAGTGTGGGAGAGAATAGTTTTCCCCTTCAAAAACTGATACAACTGGGCAGGCAAAGTTTTGAAGGTTACTTTTTTCAGCCCTCCCTGTGCTCTGAGTACACTTTGGGTGCATATTTGTTGGCCGTCACACTTCTATAGCGAAGGACATTCATCTTGGAAGCCCTCAAGCTATTTTAGGGACAGAAAGGGGTGCTTTGGCAATCCTTCCAATCACTTTTCCTGTTTGGTCTGTAACTTCTCAAGAACAATGTCTTTGTGCTTAGGTAACATTTCAGGACTTTTGATGACCTACCTTTACCTGGGAGCAAATAGTACCAATTGCATGTTGTTTGAAGTACCTTGTTGGGAATTGTAAGCATTGTAGTGTATTACACACAGATGAGGTTATCAAGGTATCAGAGGTGATTGTATCACAGAATCCCACTTAGATTTCACAAGTGCCATGTGGTATGTTCCACTAAAGTCCATGAGGTAAAATGAAAGAGATTGATTATGGAACAGGTGAAACAGAGTTGAAGTATTGGATCAACAAATCTCTCTGACAAGTGGATTAGTATCTGGAATGCAGAATGAACGTGCATCATTACAGAGCCTTATGTGACTTGTTTCGCTGCTGTTTCTCCTTAAGTAAATGGAGTTCACATTCTTCTGCACTTTGACTTCTGTAAGAATGTAGTTGGCCTTGCTAGGTCAGGCAGAAAGGCCCTGTAGCCTATTAGAATAACTCTGATGTTGGCCAAAAGCTGATGCCCGAGGAAGAGTATTTCAAAGATATGCACCATTGCTTTCCTCTGTGGTGCTGAGGTATTGGAAGCTGAAAGTTCCTATATAATGAGTTACTTAATCGCTTTCTGTGAACTTGTCCAGTCTCCCCTTGAAACCATGTGAACTCCATCATCCACGCTATGCCATAACAAAGGCTGTCCTAGATAACCTTCATGTTGTTTGGAAAGTTATCTACAAAACTCTTTGCCTCAGTGCTACTTGAGAAACTTTTCTTCATGCTCAGATATTGATATCCTGTAGTTATTCTATTGGCAGAGCAAAGAGCTTGTGGTCCTTGTCCACCCTGTTCATGTAACTCATGAATGTACATGCTCTCACATCCTAGCCTCAGTTAATTTTGCTTCTGAATTGAGAAATCTTAACTGGCTTAGTTGAACCTTGCATGGAGATTATTCCATACCTTTGAACATCCTTGAGCTTCTTCCAGTTCCCATCTGAGGAAAATGCTGCTTTCCATCCCGTAACGTCTCCGTCTGTGATAAGTACAGTTGTTGAGAACATTTTTCCAACAGTGGGTTTTTGGTCCGGTTCTCAGGGGATAATCCCGTGAGAGAGTAAGTCATAGACTCTCCTTCTGTTGACACAGCCCAGCCTGCTGCAATATGATGTGGTGCTCTTCCACTTCAGAAGAACTGTTACTGTGTCTTGTGGTAGTACTCTTTGTACAGAGTCTATGGAAAGTGTTGGGAGCCAAGCACTGTGACAGTCTGTGTTGTTGCCTGGGCTCCAGGTGAGTATCTGCCAGATTTTCAGCTTCTTTGGAATGGCTCTGCGTTTTCCATGCACGTCGCTTTCTAGAAGCTATGCCTCTGCATAAGCATTGGAATAAAAGGCACTGGTATTGATGCTCAGCTTCATGGCCATTATAGCTTATATTTAGATTATTCATGCCTCCAGACCCTGCTCCTCTTTGTTTGTGACATGATATTGTGGAGTTTTGTGTAAATTTTGTCCCTGTCACTTCCAAATGAAAAAGGTAAGCAGAGGTATGAAATCCTCAGTTTGTTCTGGATCAAGACTATAAGATAGTGGTGTTTGAGGTCTTTTAATTTTCCCTTTCAGGGGTTGTGGAAGATTAATGTTACTTTATGTGGCTGATTCACATCAATATTGGCGATCTTAAATTGTTTAAAAATCTCTGAAGTTATAAAACTTGAAATCTTAAACCTCTGTATTACCTGCAGTTGGTCTCATGCTGATGATTCTTGATGAAAGACCACAAAAGGTGATCTGATACATTCTGGACTTTGAATGACTTCTTGAGATAAAGCTTTTTTTTTTTTTTTTTGAGGATTGATTGTGGGACTTTCTTTAAACTTCATATGTAAAGCCTTAGTCTTGCAACTTGTTTAATTGAATGCAACAGCTGTCTTGATAAAACAGTCTGTGTGTGAAGGAGTTTGATCCAGTGGCCTGTAGCTTCCCTCTGCATTTAACCTTTAGGTACAAAGGACCTATTGTTGCTGCAGTTTGTGTTCCTAAATCCATCCTAACATCTGTTGGGGGCAAATGACTCATCCAAGCAGCGGTGCTGTGCTGAGCCTGCTGTCACTGGCTGTATGTGTCTCTTCTTTAACAATCAGACTGCTGCCTGTACACTGATATTCCCACAATGCTAGAAGAGTAGTGTACATCATCAGAGAGTCTTTAAAGTGAACGTTAATATATTTCAACAAACACCTGAAATCCTCCTGCTGCTTCCTAATGTTGTCTGTATTCAAGGTAAACCATTCCTTCATCCCTCCCAGAAAGTGAGAGCAAGTGTTCTCCAGGAAAAAAAAAAACAAACATCTGGGTTTTTGAAGTGTACCAGGCTTTGTTTAAGGGCAACATCCTGAGGTCTTTCAGGCTTGAGCTGCACTGCTTTATGTCTTGGAAGAGCGTAAGGCTGTCCCTACATCATATTTTTCTAACTATTTTGGGGGAGGTAGGGAGAAAAGTATTTGCTTGGTTTTATTGTCCTACCAAGCAACTAATGTTAACTAATGTACAGTGCTGACCAGGGATGGGGAATGCTGGCAATGTGGCTGAGGCCTGGGCATCTGGGAGCCAGGGCTGTCAATAGATGCACATGCTTGCCACACCCGCATGAAGTCTTCATCATCTTCTGGTATGCAGAATGTTATTGCTTGACCTAAGATAAAGAAGCAAATTACAGCCATGGATGCCTCTCAGCTTTTCACTCAGGTGCCTGCTGTGCAGTTATTATGTGCTGCCAGAAGATGTATCAGGCTTTGATTAAGGAAACTGAGATAAGCATGTAATTTAGTGTGGCATCTTCTGCACATCCCAACTAGAAGAGTCCTGACTGCAAAAAACAAACTCAGTGGGTTGGCTGTCTTGTGATCTGTTTGTGTGTGCTGGTGAGGAGGGGGAAGTTTGTTCTGAAAATTCAACCTGCTTTGCTAAAACTTGAATTCCTGGGTGACTTCTCGGATCTGGATATTCAAGATTTTCCTGCCCATATGACAACA
>WBNH01005627.1:6177-111923 GCA_013401255.1 Urocolius indicus | reverse complement strand
CCCCCCCCCCCCCGCCCCCCATCCAAGAAAGTCTAGCTTTCAGATTTCTCTTAAACTGTTCTTGGTTTCCCCTCAAAGTACTGTTTCTCTCTTTAGAAAGACTTCCACTTAAGTTGTTTTAAGGTTTGGTTTTTTTTTTTACCTTACGTGACAGAGCTGCAAATACCTGGGCTCTTATTGCCCTCAGTAAAGTTAAGACATTTTAGTTAACTATTGGTGATACAGTTACTGCTCCTTAGATGCTGAGAATTGCTACAGAAAAGAAGAGATACCATTGTACAAGCTGTTGCATTAAAGTTGACTAGTAGTTGAGTGCTGATGAAGTGACTGCTGGCTTCTAGGTTGTTATATCCAACTATATTTACCCTCAGTGGTATTTCCCCCTCTCCTGGGAAAGCGAGCAGCATTTTAAGAAACACAGACCGGCCTACTCAGCTCTAATTTTACCTGTTGCCAATGCAGCAATACCAAACTCTGCTTCACAGGCTCTGAGGAATTTGAGAGGAAT
The DNA here is from genome assembly GCA_013401255.1 of Urocolius indicus. Classification (NCBI taxonomy): domain Eukaryota; kingdom Metazoa; phylum Chordata; class Aves; order Coliiformes; family Coliidae; genus Urocolius; species Urocolius indicus. Next base: position 111,415 of record WBNH01005627.1, on the reverse strand, counting down.
GTGACTTAATGTTCCCATTTATTTACAATGAGGAAGCAGTGTTTAACACAATGAGATTTGAAATGGAACGTGTCCTTCAGTTCGCAGTCAGGGTATCTTGATTTAACATGGTATGCTGAGAAACTGGGTCGGTTAAATGGGTGCAGTGAGCTTGCCTTGTCACTCAAGTGGATGCCAATGAGGCAGTCCTCTGTTCATAGAATCATAGAATGGTGGGGTTGGAAGCGACCTCTAAAGATCACCTAGTCCAACTTCCCTGCTCAGGAACATGTCCAGGTGGGTTTTGAAAGCCCCCAGAGAAGGAGACTCCACACCCTCCCTGGGCAGCCTGTGCCAGGGCTCCCTCACCCTCGCAGGAAAGCAGTTTTTCCTGAAGTGGAACTTTTTGTGTTGCAGCTTTTGTCCATTACCCCTTGTCTGAACACTACAGAAAAAAAGTGTTGTTCCATCCTCTTGACATACATCTTTTAAATATGTGTAAGAATTAATGAGGTTCACCTCTCAGTCTCCTTCAGGCTGAACAGCCTCAGTTCATGCAGCCTTTCTTCATAAGGAAGATGTTCCAGTCCCCTAATTGTCTTGGTGGCCCTGTGCTGGACTCTCTCCAGCAGTTCTCTGTCCCTCTTGAGCTGAAACTGGACACAGGACTCCAGATGAGGCCTCACCAGGGCAGAGTAGAGAGGGGAGCAGAACCTCCCTCAACTTGCTGGCCACACTCTTCTTGATGCATACCAGGATACCATTGGCCTTCTTGCCCACGAGGGCACATTGCTGGCTCGTGGTTAGTTTATTACCAATCAAGGCTCCCAGGTCTCTCTCTGCAGAGCTGCTCTCCGGCAGGTCAATCCCCAGCCTGTACTGGTGCACAGGGTTGTTCTTCCCCAGATGCAGGACTCTGTTTATATTTTCTGAACTGATGAGGCTGTTTTCTGCCAGGTCAGTGAACTGTATGCTCAGCAGTTTGGAAGGGGGCACACTGGGGAGTATTCTGTTGTGCTGCAAGTGCTCTCTTTGAAATGCTAGAAGTTGAGCAGGTAGCACAGAAACAATTCTGGCATGGGGACAGGGGAGAAGCCTGTGTAATCCTACTGAAATGCTTTCTTCAGTGTGATGCTGTATGTGTCTCCTACTCTTATATGAAACAGAAGAGGCCACAGGTTGGTTTATTCACCTTGTTTTTGCTTCTTGGAGATCCTTTACATCATAAGGATGTAGCACTGAGGAGGACTTGAACCTACCTCTGAAAGCTGTATGAGTTATATAGTATCCCAACATCTTACCACTCCAGAAATTATTGTTTCTTTTGCTGTTAGCCAGCCTGAAAAATAAGAGAACTTTTTGGTTTGTTTGTTTTTTTCTCCTTAGAGGCTTAAAAGTTGATGTCTTCTTCTGAAACATGTAGTGTTCCAGACAACTCCCCTTTGAAGGAGCTGAGTGTCTTGCTAACAAAAGTTTAAAAAAAAAAAAACCCAAACAAACCTAACCTATCCAACACCACCTGACCTGCAGATTAGTGCACACTTTCCTTGAGGAACTTGCTCCCTTCCAAAAGCAGCATTCAAATTTGTGTTCCCGTGAGCAAGTCTTCAGGCAAGCAGAATAGAATAGTCACCTTCTGTAATGCTTCCTGTTGACAAATATGCTCAAGAATGTAAATTTTCCTTCTATGTAATAGCATCACACCAGGAAATGTGGTGTTTTTCTGAGGAGCATAATAGACCACATCCTTGTCTGCAGTCCTGCTGTAGCCCATTGTTTGCAAGTCTGTAATTTGTTTGTCTCTTTGTCTGCCTCTTGTCCATTCTCACCTCTCCAAGTGTAACACCTGTAACTATTTCTCAGACCTACAAAGGACTTTGAATTCCAGCTCTGTCCTTCTAAAGAGTTTTTCGTTCTTGACTAGATGCTATTTGTAAACTTATAAGTACACTCTGTCTTCCAGGCACAGTGAGAATACTCAGCAGGGTGTTCTTACTCCCTCTACCCTTGCCACACTCACATCCCCCTTTCAAGACTGCCATGAAGTCAGAATATGTATCCACAGAGTAGTTCCAGGAAAATGAAGGTGCTGAGCCTGACTGGGAGGGACGTTGTGCTTTTGCAATCCTACAGCAGCAAAATAGAACTGATCAGTTGCTTGATATTCATGGCATTCCGCCCTACTTTGACAGAAGCACTGCACTGCCAAAGCACTGCACTGGTGCACAGCTTGTCATTAGGTTTTAATTTCCCATAGATTTGTTGTATGCCTAGTCGCTGTCACATGGGACCACATCAAATCTGTTACTAGATGAGATTTGATCTATCAAACAGGCTACTCTGTGAGAAGAAACAGAACTGGCTCTAAGTGCTCTATATTTGTCATGTTAGTGTTCGTAAGTACTAAAAGGTAATACAATAAATTGAACCATCTCTCCAGTTGCTTGGGTTATTTGTGCTGTTTATTATCCCGGAGTTGTCCACTCCTCTTCAGTCTCTGACCCATTAGCTGTTAAGTAACTTGTAGAGGACAGAGGAATACAGATACTGAAATGCTGACAGGTCAGCTTCGAGCTCTGGAGCTCCCAGGATTTTACCCTAATCAAAGTTAAAAATTTTCCCAAAATAGTTCCCGGGACCTGGGACCACGGTTACTCCATCAGTTAGCACAATATCTTTATTGTTGGGCCTGGAACCAATGAAGGCTAATGCATTCACTAAGCTAAAAGAGTAGAGAGCAGTTTCAGTGCCCTTCTGATGCTGCTGCGTGAAACTGCTTTGCATATTACCAGACACCTAATCACTACACAGGTCTGGTCGTCAAGGTTCAAGTGAGATGATTTCATCCATGCAGATGCCTTGCAACTCAAGGCAAAAAGCTAGTCTTTTATTTATTACAGTAGTAGTTATTGCTTGTGTGGTGGAAAAGCAGACCCACCACAGTGAGGATGCAACCTTCGTACTACTTAATACTAATATATATACTAATATATACTAATAATACTAATGCTTTCTTGATAAAGAGTACCACTGCTTTCTGTTGTTAAGACTGTCCTATTCCTTCAGCACAAGCATGTCCATGTGCTATATAGTCAGTTTGTGTATGTGCAAGAAACCTTACATGGCCTGCTTGCTGTTTTTCACGTATGTGGTGTGTAGGTACAACACCTCAAAAAGACTCATCTCCTCTGTGCTGTGTGGTTGATCTGCTTACAGTGTGCTAGCTACTTGCCTGGGATTTCAGACATGCAGTGACTGCAGCAAGAAGGCATGCCTACCTAGGTTTCTCCACTATGATACTGCTAATTGCCACCCCTTGGAAAGGTTGTTCACTAGCATTTGCACTTGTGAACCTGCTATTTAAGAGACTTTGGTCTTTATTCCTCTTTGGAAAGAGGAAGAAAACATTCGTAAGCATTGTCTGAGGCATTTAGAGAGGCCTAATGATGATATGCAAAACACTAAGTACTGGTTTGTCTTGTGTAAGTGGGTAAAAGTTGGTATTTACTGCCCTTTACCTTATGTATTCACTGGAAATAAATTGGATGGTATTTTACAGGACTTGCACAACTTCATGGTTTCACTGAACAACTTTATTGTGCAAGTGAACTTAAGAGAGATTACATTTCATGCATCAGGATGCAAAATATCCATGATGGCTCACTGTGTGTGAGAGCTGTAGGTTTTTCTCCTTGTTCTGCTCTCCTTTTATTCCCTTCAGTGTAGGGCGTTTTTGTAGTGAAGCTGCAATATCAGGAAGGTGGGGATGATTAACTTCAAAGATACCATGTGGCCTGCACCAGAGACAGATTCTGGACTAACAGGCTGTAGCTCAAGAGTCATACTTAAAAACCAAAACCCTACCTGTGCATGCATGGTGTCCAACACACCAGGAAGCTGGGCGTTTGGCAGGAAAAGTTTGAAGAGGCGATGTCATATAGGGTTCCTATGTAGATCTTGGATCTTAGAGAAGATGTTGGCATTCACCCAGTTGGCAATGTGTTGCTTCCTTGAGATAATGTTTTCTGAATGTTTTTCAAATGGCACTTCGAATTTTCCAGGTTATGATGTGTATGATGCACAATCTCTGAAAGCCTACAGTGTCTCAAAGATTGACCTACTGACTTAGCATCAGAAAAGATATTCTTGTAGTAAAACACAAACACACCCCCCCCCCCAAACACATGACTTGAGGGCATTGCTAAAGCAGGGGAGATCCCATTCTAACTGCTGTAACTTCTAGTATGATAACTTTGCATAGTGTTACGATTATTTAAATGATATTCTAAAGTTCTCTCCAATTCTATCTTTCGTTTTCCACTCTCTTATCCCAGTTGGAAATGTAGGTAACATGTTACAGTCCACTCTGAACAGTATGAAGTTGTGGAATGTGGTAGTGTTCAGTCATTCAGTGTATGAATTACTTTGGTTTCCATTATCTCTTACAATGCATGGAGGTTTTTTTTCCATTGAACGCAAATGGTATTGCCTTTTCAGCATTATTTTTTCCCCCTCTTGATCAAATTTGTCAGCAATTTTATGCATCCTAAGACAGGAGAAGAGGAAAACTTTGTGTTCTGTAATGTTTTCATATGCACAGCAAACCTTTGAAGACTCTGTTTTTACTCATTTTAAGCTTGTTAGTCTCAGACATAAAAGTACAACCACTAAGTGTTATGGCATTGGCCTATTGAGAAAGGAGTTACGTCTTCCTTAAGTCTAGGATTTTTAACATGGTCTTATATACATTTAAAACCTCTCGTTTCATGTATAACAGACATATGCTTTTCTTCCCCTCCACACACTTGTGTTCTGAAAGAATTAAAAACTACTTTCTTTCTGTTTATGGCTTCAATTTTATCCTGGAGTACTGGTAGTGATCTTACAAATGACCTGCCTTACCTACAGAAGGTAAGCAGGACTTCGCTTGTGAAAATTGTGTATCTTGCTGGCAGAAATTAGTTTGAGTTGTTCCCTGCTTTCCTCCCCAACAATATCTGGAATTGGTTAGCACTTTGGGGTTTGATGTAATCATCTTGGCACTGTGGGGATATTCATGTGGTCTGAGCTGAATGCCAAACGGGTTGTCTCTCAGCCTAACAGACATCGAGGTTTCTTCAGACTGTCTAAAACAAGAGTTCAAGTGGGTTAAGCGCTGTTTGCCTTCTTCACTGCCAGCTTCTTTGTGGCTAAAAGCTTATGTGAAGTGGTTGGATGACATCCATTTAGAAACACTGTTTAAAACATTATGTTCTTCATGAAATCAAGGCTAAGGTTTGGAAATGAGAAGCAAGAGGACTTGATATGGCAAGAAGGAGACTCAAACTTTTCCCAGGCAGTCATCAGTTCGTTGAAGTGACAGCTACTTGAAGCTCTGTCTCTTCATGCTCTGCCTGTCATGTGGCTAACAGCTTGTCTGAGGGCACACCAGAGAATTCCTCTTTTTCCTGCTGGTTGCTCAGCCCTGTAAGAACACAAAAATTAATGTTTACCACGTGCCCCAGGTGTCTTGAAAGCTTTGTGGATAACCAAGTAGACATGCTTCTGTATGCTTTAAATGATTGAGGTGGAAAGCAGATGGCAATGAGTTTTTGCTCTCGATACTAAAATACTCCTTAAAAGCTGTAGCAGGTAGATGGCCTTAGCACTAAATAGCTCACCATGTAGGTGGTTCTTTAGGAAGGACATTGTATCCAGCAGGGTCTTTTAGAGTGAGAATAATACAGGGTATTCCCCTAGACTAGGGAGGTGTGAGGTTTTTTTGTTTGGTTGGATTTTTTCACTAGCAAATAAGGAGATAGAGTAAAAGACAAACATGCTGGTACCAGCTGGAATTCTGTGCTCAGCCAATATCCTGCAGGTTTTCTGGTAAGGAGCGGAAAGCACATCCTTTCAAGTTGTTTATCTTGTAAAGTGGTACTTCTTTCACAGTCAGAAGTACAAATAACTTGCACAATACAACACTGCAGATTAAGAGCATATGTTTTCTTGAAGGGGGTAGAAAGGGATTAGAATATGATTAGGGATTTATTGGTGAGAGGGATTAAGCAACAGGAGCTTTTTAAGGTCACATCTCTCAATTGCAGGCTTGCTGTTCCTCACAATTTGGTATCTGAACTTCCCCTCCCTCCCTATGCTGGAAACACTGTTTAGGAAACCTTTGGTTCTTAAGGCACAAGAAGAAAGCCTTAAGCATACTTCCATGCTCCATTATGGATCCCAAATATTGCAGTTGGGAAAAGGAGCCCTTAGCCTTTCTCACTTCTTCTTTCTTGGTGCTTTTAGGGGATCTTATTCTTGTAAATCCTAATTTAAAGGACACTGCTTCAAAAATACAGCTTGAAAGTGACAGGGCACCTAAGTAGCAATTTTCTCTGTTTCATTCCTGGGATTCTACGACTTATAGACTACATTCAGTTATCTTCCTATACAAGAGTCCTCTGTCATCTCAGAGACAGACAGCTCTAAAAAGGCTAAAAGACACTCCATGTCTCACTAAAAAAGACGAATGCAAAGCTTTCTAATGTATTTGTCTAAAACAGCTGAGGCAACTTTATTCACAGTTGTTTGTTAACTGTAACATTTTTTTATGTGATAGTTATCCTACAGATTAATGTACCTAATTAAGCGGCTGGAAACCGCTGCAGTGTCGAGGCTTTGTAGTGAGTGATTCTGTTCCTCTTCTGTCCCTTCCTGTTGCTTCTTCCAGTGTGTGCCCAGACTCTCCTGGGATGTGAGTTCTGGCTTTCTGCAATGTGACATTTATAACACGTTAGGAGACTCATGAAATCTTACCTGCCAGTGACTTAGCCGTGCTCTGGCCTTGTGTTTACATGTCCACTCTTCCTTTAAAACATCGAGCTACAAGTTTACCTTGTGATTAGAACTATACTACACAATCATCCCAGCTTGTTGCTTTGTTTAGGTTTTTCTTTAAATTTGTTTGGAGTCATTGGGGATTTTCTGAGATATACTATAATATTGCAAGCAGTATAGTCTCCTGTAGTTGAAACAGTTGGAGATAATCCTTTCCTGATTTACCATTTTGCTGCTCCTTATGCTATTGCCTGAAAGCTTAGTTGCTGATCTTGCCTCCTGATTAACTGCTAATAGACTTTTTCTAGTCATTAAACACTCTTGCCTTCTGCATACAATAGCAGCCTCTGTCTTGCAGTCTGCTTCTGCCATTGCAGTAAATCTGGTTACCTTGTTTCTTCACCAGCAGCAGTAGCTTAGTGAACTCTTGCCCTGCAGGATCATTCAGTACCTGTAACTGCTGTTTTTATGTGCTGAGTAGAGACTTTTGAGGGAAAGAACGAACATTTATTGAGTTCATGCTGATTGCTTTGCAAGAATAATCTGCAGCCTTTTGTCTTTGAAACCTCAGATTAATTCCAGCTCTAATATAAATGGAAGTTAAATTATAAGTCTTAAATTTAATTTAACCATTAGGGCATTTTGTAATCCAACGGATGGCCTGCAGGCAGCTATGTCGGGCATTTACGGGAGCTCCTATTCCAAGGAGGTTTTGGCCTGGAAATACCCAGCTCTAAAATGCCCTCTCCTTTAAGCAGAAGCTCAATCCAATCCTGTATTGAGTAGGAAAACCCTCAGAGCAATCTGGATAAGGCAGCAAAGTCAGTGCCCCAATTAAGTTTGCTGGTATGATAACACAAATCTAAATGAGGTTCAAGTGTGTGTACTATAGAGGTTACGGTGGTGCACGAAAGTGTGGAGACTGTGTGGTACACACAGTGCTGTGTTAACACTGAGGAATCATTTTCAATGCCTCTTAAACAATGCTTTTTGTTTTTTCTCCTTAGATCAATGTTCGAGTTGTTACTATGGATGCAGAGCTGGAATTTGCCATCCAGCCGAACACTACGGGCAAACAGCTGTTTGACCAGGTCAGTGAAGGGTTTGTATGGGCTCTTGTTTAAGTTTGGAGTACGTTTCAGTCTATAGTATTTTCTTAAGACGGGATTCCAAACCTCCCTTTCTGTCTTCTCTCCACCTCCTAGTCCAAGAGCCACAGTCTGAACTAAGATCTCCATCACAGTAAAAGAAAAATGCAAAAATCCTTGCAGGTATTTTTATATTCCAGTGAAACCTGTCTTTCTCAGTAGGGTTGGGTGATCAAGTGTCATAAGGGATCTAAAATGTCTTAACAACATAGATAGCATGTGAAAATGTACCTCTTGCTTTCAAATACAGCTTAAGGTCTTATTTCAACTTTAGAATTTAAGATGTAAATGTTATCCCTGTGCAAAATACTCTTCAGAATCAGGTCTTCAGATGGCTGACAAAGGTGTAGGCATAGCTGCATTCATCCAGAGGCTGAGTTGAAGGTAGCCATTTGCCACAAGTGTTCAAATTTGCCAAACTACTGGAAAAAACAGAAGAATTTGGGATTTCTGTGCAGCAACTGTAGCAACATACCTTCCAAGAAGCCCCTGTGCAGCAGGATGGAGCAGAGACTTGGCAGTCCAGCCTGCCTCCAGGGGTTCCCAGGGAAGTGGAGGACATGGTAGCCAAGACTCTCCTCCCTTACTGTTATTCTTCCTGCTGCTGCATTAACAATGTACAGATTTGTTTGGAGATGGACCTACAAAGGTCAGATAAAGACAACTGAAATAAACAAAAGAGTGCTTTGTGAAACTTTTTTTGCTGAAGTAGCTTGCCCTTATAAAACTGAAACAAGGCCTAGATTTCAGCAGAAAGAAATTAACTTACTCTTCAGGATTCATTTATTTATTTATTTGAATCTTCTAGCTATTTCTACTGGAAAGCTGAAAACTAAGAAATGATCTGTGCAGACTCCAGTTACGTTTATTAAGCTGTTTGCAAAGTGCTACAGCAATTCCTTTGTGCTTCCCCCCTTGTCCACTGCTAGTCTTGATAGTAAGAGGGGGTTGAGCTTTAATTCGAGTAGACAGAACTGGCTAAACAATGTCCAATTCTTGTAAGTTTTTGTTGGTACAATGTCTCATTTTAGTGAGTTAGCTAGAACTTGCTAGACTTTATAGCAACTGTGCACTGAGAATCATAGAATGATAGAATGGTAGGGTTGGAAGGGACCTTTAGAGATCATCTAGTCCAATCCCCCTGCAGAAGCAGATTCACCTAGATTGGGTCACATAGGAACATGTCCAGGAGGGTTTTGAAGTCCTCCAAGGAAGAAGACTCCACAGCCCCTCTGGAGAAGTACTTTAAAAAAAAGAAACAAACAAAACCAAAGCCAACAAACAAAATCCCACAAAACCCCAAACTTCCAACAAAGAATACATTTTGTGGGCTCTTAAGGGGAGTGAAACCAAATTATTTTGTTCTGCAATAATTACAAAGAACTACAAATTGTTTAGCATTACATCTGACTTGAATTGCTTTTGATCATTATTGATGTGGAGTGAATGTTAGGTATCCTTTGAGTAGATATTTGGTAAAGAGAAGTTAAAACGTGGATTTCAATGAAACCTGCTTTTGTTGTTTAGACCTTTCTTTCGCTGCTGATCACCCCTGCATCAGGGTAACCTCCTCCCCCAGCCCCTTCCATAGTAACCCAAACCAGAAAACTCAGGTTTCATCTCTGTGTACAAAAATCCAAATTAGTGAAAGCCAGGTTTTTTAAAAGCAATTCCTTAGATCAGACAGTGTGAGTATGTCCTATGTTCCTTACGACAAGGATTCCATAAGGACTCTTTCCCACTATGTATTCACTGTGTTTACATCTGTTAAAAGTCATAGAATCCTAGAATGATAGGGGATTGGAAGGGACCTTTAGAGATCATCTAGTCCAACTCCCCTGCTGAAACAGGTCCCACTAGATCAAGTCAGTGTCATCTGTCAGAGGAGAAACTACTTTCTTGATCCTCAGCTGAGTAGCACAAAATCCTGAGTTTCATGGAAAAAGGCAGGATGCTTCAGATCTGAGATGATTCTAGCTTGCTCTCTAAGTAGTCCTGGACTCCGAAGACTGCTCCTTGCAGCACTTCTTGCACTATTGAGATAGACTATGACCTCGTGAAAATTTGCTCCTGGCATCCTGTGGCTAGGGTATAAAGCTTGTGATTGGACATTCTTATCTGCAGTACATACCTTGTTGGGGTGTACCTCTGCATATGAAGTGAAGACTAAGGTGGAAGTAGATGGCACAACCCCAAGGTGAATACCGAATGTTTAGCTGCAATTGTCCTGACACCCTCCCTTCACTTGTGCTGTACAAGCCTTTTGCTAGGCCCTTATCTCAGATGGAGTTTACACTCAGATAAAACCTATGGACCCAACAGGTTCTTGAAGCTATGGGGAGGGGCACGACTTGAACTGCAGAACCACTGTGTGAGGAAAAGAGCATGGAAGAAGCAGGCTCTAAAAATGACCAGGTGATTTCTTGGCCTGATTGTTACCTGGAATAGCTGCTCCGGGAGCGCTCTTTTTCTTTAGGCTGTGTTAGCGTAACAATGTCTTACATGTAAGGTGGATTATAGCTCCCTTCTATAGAAAGGGGAAAATAGTGGAAGCCTGTGAATGTTGAGTCCAGCTCCACTGAAGCCAGAACTGTGTGGGGTTTACACCATGATGGTCTGAGGTGTCCCAAGAAGCAATGCAATGGGCTGGGGTACCTCCCAGGCACTTGGGTTCCATCCTGGCCATGAGGAAAAGAAATTGGAACCAAGAAGAGTGTGACAATGGCAGTTTCTGGGAGTGAAGGCATTGCTGCCTGGAATGGGCAGACTTCAGATTTGTAGGATGGGGGAGTGATGTCTCCCATTTTGCATATAACGCCTTGGTTCCTAGTTCCTCCTTGTTTTGCTATGGAGGAAGTTTACAAAGCATTTCCCAGAATACAGGCTAAACCATGTCCTTGTTATTTGTATTGGGACTCAAATGGCCAGACTGTGAAATTTAGCTCAATGCTCTCTTCTCCCTTGTCTTTAGGTTTTGAAAAGAACTTGAAGGTTCATAACTTTCGCAAGCTTCCTAAAGTGATATATTAAAAAAGTGTACTTTTTCAGTTGTAACAGACATTCAGAGACAAAGATCCTGTGTGACCTACTCTAGGTGGCCCTGCTCTGGCAGGGAGATTGGACTGGATGATCCTTTGAGGTCCCTTCCAACCCTTAAGATTCTGTGATAATGACATGATAACTGCTTGATTTATATAACTCCTTATTTTAACAAAGTTGCAACACATTTTGTGTGTGTGTGCAACAGGAAATATCACTCTGAACAAACCTCTAGCTCTTCTGCTAGGTTGAGTAAAGGACAGTTCTGACCCTTCTAAAAATACGTCTAGCGGTCAGAAAACTTGTCTGTGGTGAAAGAAGCCACTTTAGAGGAGGAGGGAAGAGGAACTTTAGTCCAGGAGAGGTTGAAGTATGTTCAGACTCCAGTTCTTTTTAAAACATTGAGGGATGTTGGGTTTTGTTTGTTTGATTTGAGGAGGGTTCTTCTTGTTTTATTTGGTGTGTCTTTTCTAATACAAACCTTAGTTATACCTAGTTACTTGTGGCTTAGCCTACTGAATAAAGCCAACAGTGATCAGCTATGAAGCTGTCCCACTTCTACTCAACTAGTAGGCAGTGATCTCTTTATCCTTCAAAATTATATTTGCTTAGTGACATTTTTCACACTGTTGTGCAATTTTCTTGGTCTGATTATATCACTAAACTTTCTAGATCGTGATTCAATGGTGCCACACAAACAGTAGTTCTCAGAGCGCTAATCAGAATGGTGCATTTTTCTCTGTCTTGCTTACCAACCCCAGGAAGCTCTGGCTTCCAGGTTGAGACTACTGGCTTCCAGCTCACCAGCAAAGAGATTTAAGTGAAACTGCAGCAAAAAAAAAAAAAAGAAAAAAAGAAGCATTCTAAAATAATTGTCCCTCTCAAGCCTGCTCTCCATCTAGAATGTCTCCAGCAGTATTATAAATGGGTAGGATGAAACAGCTCTTTGGTTGAGATCTTAGACTTGTTGAAGCACACGTAACTACACTGTTTTAAGTTTGTCAGACAGGCTACTCTGCAAGGATGTGATCCAGATATGTATGTAGTGGACCTTTCCAGGTCTCAGCTCTGTCTAGAGCACGGCTTTACTGGTAGAGGAACAGGCAGCAAACTACTGGGCTATAAGAACAAGCTGTCAAAGAGTAGGAGGGAGAAGGTCAGGTACTTGTTAGACTGTCTCCTCCACTGAGGAAAAGGAAATGTGTCCAAACAGGACTATTTTTCACTCATGAGGGTACCATCCAGTCAACAGATGCTGTTTCTGGATCTTTTGTCTAGTTAGTATTTACAATGTATGGAATTAAACTTGTCCTAATGTTGGGCTTTGAGTATATTTTGTCCTTCAAATCTGACTTTGGGTTGTTTTTTAAAAAAGGAATACTCTTGGCTGAGAATACTTGCAGCTTGGTTTATTTCTCAAAACTGCACAGGCAGCTCACTGCAGTAGCTGTGTGAAGCATCTCTCAGTTGCTTCCTCCAGACAAAACAGTGTTTGGTGACTGGAGAGATTACTTAAGGTGTTAGTACTATTAAGTAGTTGTAGTTAGTACTAAACTCTTACAGACCATCTCACCATAAGCTTCAATGAGAGATGTAGCTTGTCTGCTTCTCCAAGTACAGATTTGAGAAGGACCAGTAGACACAAGCAAGCAGAAGCCCAACCTGCTGCCAGTGTCTAGCAGTTGATGGCCTTACTGTGCTTCTCTCCAGTTTCCTCAGAATTGTCACTTCTCTTAGGAACTGGGTGAGACAAGATATTAACCATTGCTGTCATCTGCTACAGCAGCTATATATTTGTCTACATGCTGAAATGAAGAGATGCCAGATGAGTAGGTTTAGATTGTTGCCTTACTTGCAAGTTGTGCAGGATTTGAGGGGATGCCTGTACATCAAATGAACTATAACCTACAATAACTTCTGGGCTTTGCCCTCTCTGTTGCAGGTGGTCAAAACCATAGGTTTGCGAGAAGTCTGGTACTTCGGTCTTCAGTACGTGGACAACAAAGGATTCCAGACTTGGCTGAAGCTTGATAAAAAGGTAACAGATCATGGGCTGCTTTGTTGAACAAAGGTTAAAGCTTATATAATTCCTGATGTGTCACTGGCTGCAACTTTATGAACCTTGCACTTGTTTTTGATTGTTCCTTAATTCTCATGAAGTGGGATTATTTCTAGAGAGAACTTTTCACCTCTGTGGGAACTGTTTGGGTGAGGTGTGGCATGGTTGACATTTGCCCTTTCTCTGAGAATCATAGCAAGCTTGATGCCACTTGTCAAATGTGCAGCAGCAGCAGCTTGATATCACCCTTTGTTAAGTAGAAGCAACTATTCTTGCTGTGATTGGAGGAATACCTTGGTTGGTGACTGTTTTAGTGTGCTTATGCAGGATCATTTATTGCCCTAATCAGAAAGGTCACTTCAAGGCTGGCCATCTGTAATAGAGTGCTGGCTGCTCTCATGCTCTCACTTGTGGACTTGCAGCTCTTATAAGTGTATGAACTGTTGTTCTTGATGAGGCAGTCAGTGATACACCCATTTAATGTCAGGGGTCTGTTATCTGTCAAACACATACAATACTGGATGGGTTTGTCATCTGATGCACCATGGTGAATCACTCTCCAGTGATTAAGGTTTATTGTGCAAACAGAATTTTACTGGCTTCATTAAGAAACATAATCATAGAATCATAGAATGGCAGGGTTGGAAGGGACCTTTAGAGATCATCTAGTCCAACCCCCCTGCAGAAGCAGGTTCACCTAGATCAGGTCACATAGGGATCTCCCCTTCGGTTCTCGTACCAGTAAGCAGCCAGAATTAAGGCATTCCAGTAGAGCTGCCAGTCATTCATTTAAGGCAAATGCCCTAAATCTTTTTTTCTATGTAAAAGCAATTTATATTGCTTACAACCCTACTCAGTTCTTGTGTCACCTCTGTCCTTAGGTTTCTGCTCAAGAAATCAGAAAAGAGAATCCCCTCCAGTTCAAATTCCGTGCCAAGTTCTTCCCAGAGGATGTGTCTGAAGAGCTGATCCAGGACATCACCCAGAAGCTCTTTTTCCTGCAAGTGAAGGAAGGGATCCTCAGCGATGAGATCTACTGTCCTCCTGAAACAGCGGTACTTCTTGGCTCCTATGCCGTGCAGGCCAAATTTGGAGATTACAACAAAGATGTGCACAAGCCTGGATACCTCAATTCAGAGCGTCTGATCCCCCAAAGGTGAAGATACAGGCTCCCATTTTGCTTTGGGTGTGGGTTTTTTTGTTGTTGTGGGGTTTGTTTGGTTGTTTTCAATAGAGACTTTGCATCCTAGTTAAATACAGCAAGTGTCATTGAAAGCATGGGAGTTTTTGTTTAGTTGAACCATATGCATTTAGTGTTTTTCCTTCTTTTATTTCTGTCTCGTTTTTGTGTTTCCTCCTTGAAGTCAGTTGGGAAGACAAAGTTTGCTTTTGAATTCAACTTTTCTTTCCTAAACATTGCTGCCATGCTGGTAACTAACAGCATGAACGTGTCTCCTTTATGAAGAAAGGAGTAGCATTCAGTCCAGAGGGGTTGTGGAGTCTCCTTCCTTGGAGGTCTTCAAGAGCACCCTGGACATGTTCGTATGTGACCTGATCTAGGTGAACCTGCTTCTGCAGGGTGGTTGGACTAGATGATCTCTAAAGGTTCCCTTCCAACCCTACCATTCTGTGATTGCCTCTGGAGAAGATTGGGTGTGTGTCCTTAATCCTAACGTTGTACAGTCCTAAAAATCTTGTCTCTGCAAAACATATTGTGAGGCTGCATAGTCCATCTCCACCCAGGATAAATGTGTGCTGTCAGTCAGTTTAGTGGCTTCAGTTTAGACTTCCCAGTGATGGCCTAGAGCAGTGTCTAACTCCAGGAATAACACCAACTTTTGCTTTGCTTTAACCCTCTGGTGTCTACAGCGTGTACGTGATTCTTCTGCAGTGCTGTGCTTGTGCCTCTCCTATCTTTAATCCAGAAAGGCTTAGCAGAGTGCTTTGGTTCTGGAGTAAGATCTTCCTCTTGGTTTCATTGGGTGGGGCTGTTTTTTTTCAGTAAGACAGCAGCAAAGCTCAACATCAATGGGTACTGTAGAATATAAAGTCCAATCTTAACTAATATCTCTTTCCTTGTGTAGGGTGATGGACCAGCATAAACTCTCTAGAGAGCAATGGGAAGAACGGATCCAGGTGTGGCACGCTGAACACAGTGGCATGCTCAAGTAAGTGTTTTGTATTGGTCCTTAGGCTGGTCACTTTGTTGCTGGTTGATTCCCTTCAGCTTGCAGAACTACAACATGCTTTTGTAAGAGACTCTAGGAGTTGTCTGTGGAGGGGAACTCTTGGAGTATATTTCCTAGTCCAGCATTGAATCCCATGGTAAAACTCAGGATATTTGCACTGCTGCTAGGAACAGTGTCTTGGGTGGCTTGCTGAGGATCCTGGACCTGTGTATCATTGATGACTTTGAATGGGGAAAAAAAGTGAAAGTGTATGTCTAACCTTGTGTTGGTTGAAGCATTTGCCTTGGCAGATGGGGAAAGTTCAGATATTGTACCTTTCCTACTGACTGTACCTTGAGACAAGGGTGAATTTTGCTAATTTTCTCTTTGGAAATACCAGGGCTTGGTAAATGGGAGTACTGTGTGTGTGTGTGAGTACTGTGTGTGTATTCATAAGTGTATTGCTGTAACTTCTAAAAGTGAACTCCAAATGGTACATGTTCAGTTTTGACTGTTCAGTTTGTTTGATGTGTGGTTTTAGGAAAAGGTACTTGTCTCCTCTGAGGGTTTTGTGCTTTCTGAGATTAGCTTCTCGTTTATCTGACCAACAACTACTTTCCTTCCTGTCTCAACCAGAGAGAATGCCATGCTGGAATACCTGAAGATTGCCCAAGACCTGGAAATGTATGGAATCAACTACTTTGAAATCAAGAATAAGAAAGGAACTGACCTTTGGCTGGGAGTTGATGCCTTGGGGCTCAACATCTATGAAAAGGATGACAAGTAAGGCTTTTGTCTTCACCTCTGATCTCGAAGAGTGAGAGTTGGTCTGGGAGACAAAGGACATGTCTCACAGGATCACAGCAGTTGATCATAATCAACTTGTTCATGTTCCAATTTTGGATCAGTGGTTGAAGCTGTGCTAGGAAATGAGCTTTCACACACCACTTATGCTTTCGTGACTTTCTGACCTTTGTAGCCTGACCTGCTAATGCGACCTACCGTATAAAGAGAGATGTCAGTTGTATAACGCCATCTGGCAGATCGTGCACATTTGTAGAGCTGAACCCTGAGCTAAGGAGTTTACCCAAGTTTTGCTTGAGTCAGGCTGCCAGGTGTAGCAGCAGTGGATACCACAATGAGAACTTAGGTAGACCAACATACCTGCAGAGCATTTGGGCATCTAAAGCCATTCCTATACTGAAGTTAAAGATAGATGTGTGTGCATGTGCCAGCTTTTGAAAAAGACAGGTTAGGGGGTGGACACGAAACCAAAGCTGGATAACACCCAGAACCCAGGGAGGAGGCAACTTGTATAGTTACTGTGAATGAGGAATGAAATGAGATTGCTGAGGTACACGTAGCTTTAATCAGCCCTTCTCGTAAAGGCAGAGCCATTATTAATTGGATAGTGGGTGGGAAATGATAGACTACATCTATAAATAAACTGAAAAAGAAGGTGAGAACAGCTGCTAGTCACTTCTAATACTCCACAGCTGAAGGATTGAAGGCATTTTTTAGATGAAGCGTTGCTGTCTAGACTACCTCTTTCGTTTGGTTCCCCCCTGCCCCCCTGTGTTTCAAGTCATGGTTTCACGTCACTAATCTGGAACAGCCTGGCATTGTAATACAGAAGGGATTTCACCTGTTCTACATCTTTCTCTCCCAAAAAAACCTTTGAATGCAACCCAAATACTAATTGGAACTTCTGTTAAGATGGCAGAGAGAAATGCAGTCTTTTCTGCAATGCTAATATGTGCTGTCACCCAGAAAGCAAGGAGTGTCACTTGAAAGAAAAGTAGTTTCGCCTATGTAATACTTGAGTCTTGAATGACTAGTCTTGCTATGTAACCATGGTCACACAAACAGGTTTTTCGAGCTGCAGAGGCAGACAGACTATAGCCACTGACTGTAAAGAGCTATCAAGAGCATTTGCAAAACAAATACAGTGCTGGAATAAACTGCTTGTTTCTGCTGTAACTCTTGCTACTATGTAATTAAGTCTTTTGAAGAGATGTGGAGACTAGGAAAATAGTGAAGTGTACCTCTGGTTTGTACGTGCCAAATCTGGGGACTGGGGCAAAGGTGGAGAAGTAAAGATTCTGTTGTTGAGGAAGATGTGACCATGCCATAGGTTTGAGAGCCTCTACCCTGCAGCATGTGTCCCACTTCTAGGTGTTTTCAAGTTATTTTTTCCCCTACATTAAAGAGGAGAATCTGCAGTAGACCTTTTTAATTAAGTGAATTGTTTTAATTGCCCATCATACTGTATTATGTAGGGTTGAAACACTTAAGCTAATATGAAGGCCAGAGTAATTAGTTACTATTAGTCTAATTAAATCCTTTTCTTTACAGTTCTTAATGTTACATACACACAGTGTTGCATAATCTTGCAGTTGAGTTAAAGGTTAGGGAAGGGTAGGTTCTGAGGAGGATGCATTTTTTATTCCTGAAGCCTAATTCTAAATAAAGCAAGGTGGTTTTTGTTCTTGGGCAAAAGTCATGCTTTGTAGTAGCTTTCCATTTGTGACAATGAGTCAAATTCAGGGGACTGGAACATCTTTCATAGGAGGAAAGGCTGTGGGAACTGGGGCTGTTTAGTCTGGAGAAGAGGAGAATGAGGGGAGATCTTATTAACATTTACAAATATTTAAAGGGTGGGTGTCAGGAGGTTGGGACATCCCTTTTTTCTATGGTAGCTAGCAACAGGACAAGGGGTAATGGGATGAAGCCGGAACATAAAAAGTTCCACTTCAATATAAGAAAAAACTATTCCACTGTTGAAGTGAGGGAGCCCTGGCATAGGCTGCCCAGAGGGGTTGTGGAGGCTCCTTCCTTGGAGGTCTTCAAGACCCACCTGGACATGTTCCTGTGTGACCTGATCTAGGTGAACCTGCTTCTGCAGCAGGGTTGGACTTGATGATCTCTGAAGGTCCCTTCCAACTCTACCACTCTATGATTCTATAAAATTCCTCCAAAATGGACAGCTTTTTTCCTTAACCAATGAGCTCCATAGGAAGAATTCTTACAGAGTTTGAATGATTCACCATAATAGACATTTCTGTAAGTGCTAAACATTAAATACCTGTGTCTTCGATTGCTAGAAATGATTGTCAGCTCTTCAGTGTCTGCCAGAGACCCATATATTGGAGGGAGTAGATAATAACAAGATGACTGCTTTGTGATGATGTCATTTATGTAAGACACAATTCTTAATCATTAACTGCTATCTCTAGAAAACAAACCCTCCCTTGCTAAGAATAAAATAATAATAATGTGATATTAAGCATAAAAATTGAAATATTTGGCTGAGGAGGAATAAAATGGAACTAAAGATCAAATATGCAAGTCCTGGTGATATTACAACTTGCGGCAGCACTGGGCAAGTAATGTAAGGGTCAAGTACTGGAATGGCTCAGGAATATAATCAGAATTGCTGTGGTTGGAAACACCTTTGAGTCCAACCACTAACCTCACACTGCCCAGCCTGTTCCTAAACTAAACTGTATCCCTCAGCACCTCATCTATGTGTCTTTTAAATATCTCCAGGGATGATGACCCCACCACCTCCCTGGGCAGCGCGTTCCAATGTTTAACAATCCTCTAAGTGAAAAACTTTTTCCTAATGTCAGACCTAAACCTCCCCTGGTGCAACTTGAGCCTGTTTCTTGATGCTTTCTATATACAAGAGTCTGGAGAAATTAAAGCAGAAGGAAATCTCAAATAGTTAATGAAGCTTAAAGATGTCATTTCAAACAAACAAACAGACTTGAACTCCTGAGCAGCAAGAAAGAGCTGGGAGTGTGGGCCTTGCCCCGTGCTTCCAACATGAGAGAGTATGTTGCATGACCAAGTCTAGAGTTCTACTTGATGGTAGTGGGAGCAGCCCATGTGGAGGAGATCGAGGCTCTTTGTTACTAGCCTTGCCTGCAATCTAGGGGAGGAAACAAAAAGACAGAGAAATGTGCTTCTATCGATTGTGTTTGTGCCTGCCCAGCACTTCAGAAGTGAAAGAAGCATGGAGGTGTAACTGGGCTGGCTGTTACACAGCAGGATAGGCTTCTCTGGGGGTGCTGGAAGGTGTGGCAACTGCTGACTTACCTTGGTTTATGCCTCCCATAATGTACAAGAAGTGCCTGGGAAGCACAGCGTATATACCCAAAATCCACACACCATGGATTTTTAGTCTCTGATTTCAAATAAAGTAACTTAAAGCAGGCATTTGCTAAAGCTGAGTATGTGACTTCAGTAGGTACCATCCCTACTGCATAGCCAAAGGTCAGTAGGTGGCTGACCAAAATGAGAAGGCACTCTAAGGGAGGTGACTGGGGCTTCTTTACTACTCCTCGTGGGTTTTTGATTGAACTACTGTCCTCTCTCTGTTGGGAGCACTGTGTGAAGTGTTTCATCTCACTGTCTGTGTTAAAAGCAACATGAGGGACAAGAAAAAAGTTTATTGCAGCATCTCTTAAAACTATTTGCTTTTTTTTCCAGACTGACTCCAAAGATTGGGTTTCCCTGGAGTGAAATCAGAAACATCTCTTTCAATGACAAGAAGTTTGTTATAAAGCCTATTGACAAGAAAGCACCAGTAAGTATACCTAGAATGGATTTCTGGATACTGCATATGAGTAGCTGTATGGTTTCTTCTCAAAATACTCTCTGGCAAGGAGAAAGCTGCAGTTATTCTATATGCAAAAATGAGTCTTGCTATTTAGGGTGTATTTACAGCTGTCTTTTTATCTGGGCAGCATAAATGAAGGACTTAACATGGAGAAAGACAAGAGTTTGACAACTGCAGTTCTTTGGGTTTTTTTTTTTATCAAACTATATTGCCTAGTACTTAAATCTGAGACTCTTCCCTAGTTCTGTGAGTCTTATGAGTAGCCAGGTTGTACTGAGACTTGTCCCCTCCCTGTTTCTTTCAGTGGGTGGAAGCTGGTGGTTAAATTCATTTTTCTCTCAAAAGGACAAAACCCCACAAAATCATTGAAATGCTACTGCAAAACCACATAGATGCATATGTGGCTTCCCATCTTAATGCTCACAGCTCCCTACCACACTACTGAAAGAGTAAAGCCAGCTAAGAACCACAGTGTTCATTGGCTTTCTTGAACACTAGGATAGATGGCAGAGGGAGGATTTCTGTGGAGAACTGAAATGGTAGCTGCTTGTGAATGTTGCTGTTCAATACTTAAACGTTTTCATAGTTATTTTAGTGCAGAATTAGCAACTTTGACTTGTTGAGACATAAAGTGGAATAACTGGTATAGGTGGATCTCATTCTGACAGTCTTGTGCAACTATTGGAATAGTTGAGCAAGACCTCCTCTTCCCCCACCCCAGTGCTTGGCCTCGGTGGGTAAGTACAGCCCTGAGAAATAATAAGTAGTTTGCCTTTGGCAAAGGGTGATGGCTTATAAATCTCTTCAACAGAAAAAGATCCTCCCAGTAACTTAAAGGACACTAATGCACAAGTGAACTTCAGGGCTTTCCTCCTGATAACCTGGAGTTTTGGGGGAAGAGGAGCCACTTTCTGTGATTCTGTTAGTAAAAGCTAACAGAACTCCACAGGGGCTGACTGCTGGTCTGTCAGGCATACTTTCTTCAATAGAAGAGCCTCTTGGACATGTTGTAGATGTGACAAAGCAATAATCTC
Source organism: Urocolius indicus (assembly GCA_013401255.1). Lineage (NCBI taxonomy): Eukaryota > Metazoa > Chordata > Aves > Coliiformes > Coliidae > Urocolius > Urocolius indicus. Next base: position 90,548 of record WBNH01005627.1, on the reverse strand, counting down.
CTGTTGACAGATCACAGCTTTCCATCCATCTCCTGAGAGTAAATCTGACTGAGTTTGAAATCTGAGACTTGTAAGAGATTGATAGAGAAAAGTGTTAGTGTTGAAAACTGCCATTATGTTTTCTCCCTCTGAGTCAATTGTCCTTTTTCCCTTGAGGTGATGTTACATTTAAAACTGTTCCTGAAAGAAGAATTTATCTGGATACTAATTCTGAGCACTCAGGAAGTTGTCTTTTTCTTTTCATATGCTTATGTCTCCTTTTAAAAAGCCAAGTATTATAATTATAGCAAAATAATCAGCCAAACCAAGATGTAGACTGAAAGCTCCCCTCTAATTTGGAGGATCCTACAATCAGTGCACACTAATGTAATGGGTAGAGTCCTGGGGCACCTTGCCTAGAATAAGCTTTTTAATTTCTAGGGCTGCCTGCCCACATGCTCCAACATCTTTGTCATATAATCTTTAATCTGATAAGCTGTTATGCTCCCAGTTGTGTGAGACAGGGGAGGCTGTGATGAGCAAGAGGGAAGTTCTCTTACTTGAATGTTTTGTCCCTTGGTTATGGCCTTACATGATAAACACAACCTCTGTCCATGTAAGTGAAACTTGCTTCAGGATGTTCATCAGAATGCGCACAAACTGTTCTTACAACTGCTTGTGAGAAGTGGGAGGTGGGATGCAAAGCTCACAGGTGCAGTGAGCAGGGTCGGGTCTGCCCCACTCAGGCTCTGGCAGGATTCAGTGGGGTAGCACTGTGCTGGTGCCTCCTTTGCAGGCACTAAGTGAGTAAGGAAATGAAGCAAAGAAAACAATTATTTGTCAGCACATTCATGTTCATCTTAGTAGCACTTGGAGAGCTTTTACTTGTAGTGTGGTGCCTAGTTTTCCCAAAGATAGCCATAACTTGTGCTTCTGAGGTCTGCTGTGGAAAAGTGTGGAGCCTGTGTGCCCCTTCTCAGTTCCACCTCTTGCTGACAGTGTGGCAACAGGGGAGTGATTCTAAGGAATGGGTACTGGTTTACAGGTGTAATGTGGCAGCTTGTCCACTGCCAATGTCACTGTCCCTGTAGTGCACAGAAAAAGCCACAGAGATGCAGAGTTTGTTCACTCTGAGTTGAGGCTGTGCTGTATGATAGCAGACTCAGCACAAATCATCAGGCAGGTGATGAACTTGGCCTTCTGTATCCTTTTCTTAGCAGATTTACTTCTAGAAGTTTCAGTCTGGTGTGTAGGTTTTGCAAAAGCCTGGTTATAATAACACAGATAATGTGAAATTTGGGGCTGTTCTCTTTTCTGAGCTTAGGAATTTTAGAATATCTTTTAGAATACCTTTTGGGAAGGAACAACCCCATGCACCAGTACAGGCTGGGGGTTGAACTGCTGAAGAGCAGCTCTGCAGAGAGAGACCTGGGAGTCCTGGTTGATAATAAACTGAACATGAGCCAGCAATGTGCCCTCATGGCCAAGAAGGCCAATGGCATCCTGGGATGCATCAAGAGTGTGGCCANAGGCTGGGACGTCCCTTTTTTCTATAGTAGCTAGCAACAGGACAAGGGGTAATGGGATGAAGCTGCAACACAAAAAGTTCCACTTAACTATAAGAAAAAACTGTTTCACTGTTGAAGTGAGGGAGCCCTGGCACAGGCTGCCCAGGGAGTGTGTGGAGGCTCCTTCCTTGGAGGTCTTCGAGACCCACCTGGACATGTTCCTGTGTGACCTGATCTAGGTGAACCTTTCCAACCCTGCCATTCTGTGATTCTATGATCTTGCGTTTTGTTACTGTCTGCAGGCCAATGTTCCAAATAACCTGTATGTTTTGGTGATTTAAAAAAAAAAAAAAAAAAAAGCCTTCATTTGACACTCCTGTAACAGCCTGGGCCAGCTTGGCTAGGAAATGCCACAGAGAGGAAGGAATGGTATTGGAAGGTATTTCGTCTATGTCTTAAATAGCAGTGGTACCTTGAACGTTGATTGAAATAGATCAGGAAATTCTACAGCTCTGCTTCAGCAGCCTGCAATAAGTTGTTAGTTTCATGCTTGATCTTTCAGTCACAACACTGTGAAAACTTAAATAATTACTCAGTACTAGATGTCTCCAAGTTGCCTAGATCACAGAATCATAGAATGGTAGGGATTGGAAGGGACCTTTAGAGATCATCTAGTCCAACCCCCCTGCAGAAGGAGGTTCACCTAGAGCAGGTCACACAGGAACATGTCCAGGTGGGTCTTGAAGACCTCCACGGAAGGAGCCTCCACACCCTCCCTGGGCAGCCTGTGCCACTGCTCTGTCAGATGGCTACCTGCCAACCCAGAATCTTCTGTGACATTTTCAGACTCCACAAAACCACCTCTAAATGGAGATGGTTAATTTTCTCTAGAAGAGTAGCTTGTCAATTCCACATCAACTTTAAAAGGAGACTATACATCACCATTGGTTTGGCTTCTGATGATACTGGCACTGCCCACTGCTATGCTTAGATGGCCTGTGTATGTCTCAGTTACAGTGAAATTAGGGGCAAGTTGATGTGTGTGCAGTTAGCTGGGAGAAGAGAAAAGCATGCTTGGGAAATTGACTGTGTGGCACCTCTTCTCTAGGACTTTGTGTTTTATGCCCCTCGCCTGAGGATTAACAAGAGGATCCTGCAGCTCTGCATGGGCAACCACGAACTGTACATGCGGCGCCGGAAGCCTGACACCATTGAGGTGCAGCAGATGAAAGCCCAGGCCCGGGAGGAGAAGCATCAGAAACAACTGGAGAGGTGAGCTTGGAGGGGATGAGGTTGCAGAGAGAAATGCCACCAACCTGCCAGGGCTGGGGAGGCAGCTGATGGTACAGAGGAGCAAGGCAGGGAGGTGTCTTTTGCTTAGATGAGGCTGCAGGCAGGCCCAGGGCCAAACAATGTCCATGTGACCCCAGAGCTCTGGGTTGGAGGGGGACACCTGCTTTGTGCTGCATTTGTAGGCATTATCTGTTTCATTTGGAACACTGGCTGTGTAGCACTCTCTCCTTTCTGCAGCCTTGAGAGCTGGAAGGGAATGTACAAGTGAAGGCACAGCGGGCTCTTGTGTGGCAGTGTACACCTCGAAGAGGGCTTCTGGCCCTGGGGTGTTAGGATCTGATTTATGTGTTTGAACTGTGGAATAGCTGGGAGGAAGGGAGAAACCTTCACAGGAAGCATGTGTATACAGTGTGAAGAGAGAAGAGGGGCCTGGGAGGCTTTTTACAGACAAGGCAAGTCCATTAGACTTCTACCACTAACTGCAGGTTGCTTATGGCTTAAGAAATCGTGATGTTTTTCTCCTGTTCTTGTGTCTTGTTTGTCTTCATTCCCTTGCTGCTCTTGTTTTTACACTTCCTTGACTTTCCTTATGACAGAAGTAACAAAGTTAACTCTCTTCTGCTGTGCAGTACACTATGCTGTTTTTTCTCCCTGCATCTAGTAGCTATTTAGTGTTCTAAAGTTCTGTGGCAGGCAACAAAACTACAAGTGTGTGTATGAAATGGGGTATCCAAAACTGAGGAAAAAATTCAGAAGTGATGAAGGAACAGGCAATATGTGTTCCTGGCTCTTGTTCTTTGGCAGTCACTTCCCATGGAGCTGTCTGGAGGGATGCCCAGCCAATTTTCTTGCCCTGCCAACATTCTTGCTTCAATCTGAAAATGAGCTTCAAGTACAAAATCTGTTTCTAACAGGCAACAACTAGAAAATGAGAAGAAGAAGAGGGAAACAATTGAGAGGGAGAAGGAGCAAATGTTGAGGGAGAAGGAGGAGTTGCTGGTGAGGCTACAAGAATACGAGGCGAAGACTCGGAAAGCAGAGAAAGGTAAAGTACTTGTCCTGGCTGGACCGAACTGTGTGTGGTGTGCTCCATAGAAGGGTTACATGGGTCAATGCCTGCACCCAGCTTAAATCTGGTGACCCTGGGAGCTCTTGGCAAGGCTCAACAGTAACTGTTTGTATGGATAAATACACCTGTGTGCACACACTGCTGGTATCATGCTAAGTATGGAAGTAGCATAAAACCTACTTGATTGTATTTGAGAACTCAGGGGCACAAACTTTGTTTTCTCCTGTTGCCAAGAAGGTTTTGGTAGTACAGCTTCTTCCAGCAGTGAGCAAGAGTTCAGCTCTCAAGTACTTTTTACTTAACTCCAGCAGAAAAAGCCCTTTGTGAAAAAGTCTTTCCAGTAAAGCAGAGGCTTTGGTTTCAATGCACCACTGAGCACAGATGGAGATGGCAACATCTGGTCCTTGCAGTAAACTATCAATTAAGGGCAGCAGAATCATGTGAGTGCTGCAGACTTCGGTGCAAATGTCTTGCAGAAGATTTAATCACAGTGTGCAGCTCACCATTTTGGAATTCAATTACTTGGTATGTTATGCAAAGAATTATTTTGAGCTGTGCAGTGAAGAGATATTGCAAGCTGGAGAGAAGTGCTTGTCATGACTCCTGTAGTTACCAAAGAGACTGTCAGTAGTCCCTTTGCTTTGAGCAGGCCTGTGGACTAATCACATCGATCCATCTTTTTTTCCAGAGCTCTCGGATCAGATCCAAAGAGCCATTCAGCTGGAAGAGGAAAGGAGACGAGCCCAGGAGGAAGCAGAACGTTTGGAAGCTGATCGTTTGGCTGCTTTGCAGGCCAAGGAGGAGCTGGAGAGACAAACTAAGGACCAGATAAAGAGCCAGGAGCAGCTGGTAAGACCCAGTTGTTCTGGGATAAGATATACACTGCCACAGGCTGCCCAGGAGGGTGTGGAGTCTCCTTCTCTGGAGGTCTTCAAGACCCACCTGGACATGTTCCTGTGTGACCTGATCTAGGTGGACCTGCTTCTGCAGGGGGGTTGGACTAGATGATCTCTAAAGGTCCCTTCCAACCACTACCATTCTATGATTCTACCATTCTGTGACCATTCTGCAATACCCAGGCTTGTTACTATGCCCTTTGAGTATGGCAAAGTCTTGTTCTTGAGAGAATGACATAGTGCAGTGAATTATGGGACCATGTGGTAGCATCACTGTGACACTGGTTTCTATCATGAGCAATCTACTTTTTTTTTGTTCTCAGTTTCCTATTCAGTCTTTATTACAGTGGAGTGTAACACTTTGGTTTTTTCTGAGTCAGCAGTGTTTCTTTGTTTTGTTTGGCTTTGTTATTGTTTTGATTTGTTTTTTCTTGGAGTCCTCACAATTCCAGTTTTATTATTTAACAGGCTACAGAGCTTGCAGAATACACAGCCAAGATTGCACTTCTTGAAGAGGCAAGGAGACGTAAGGAGAGCGAGGTTGAAGAGTGGCAGATCAGGGTGAGTATCTGCTTTACCAAAAGGCTCTGAAGCTCTACGCTTGAGCAGAGCATCCTGTGCTGCTGAGCCTCCTGTGACTTCTCTAAACCTGTGGAGACAAACATCGGCACACCAGCAGAGAGGGGCAGACTCCTGATGAATGTGCAATGTGTGAGCAAAAACACCTTTCTTCCACCAAGCCTTCAGTCAAAATTCAAACTGGCAGCTTGTATAAAACCTAAAACTGTGGTTGTCATTGTGGGGCCAGGGAGGGAAAGAGACACATTTATAAATGATGGATTTAATCCATGATGTAAAGTCCAAAACCATTGTGTTAATCAAGAGAAGATGGTGCAAATGCAGCCACGCTCTAGGTGATACTCACGAGGGGTGTGTGCTGTGGTCAGTGGCTTCGTGGTACGTGGGTGGGGAGAGTTTCATCATTTGCTGCACTAAACCTCCAAGTGCTGCGGGGTGTGGCAGGGGGGCAGAGCACTGAGGCAGCAAGGAAGCTGAGGGCCTAAGGGTGATGGCGTTAAAAACACCAGCTTGGGGATCCAAGTTCTTCCTCCTTGGAACCCATTTTACAGCCTGCAGCACTTCCAGTGGAGAACGGGTTGAAGAAAACTCTTCCCTAGGCCAAAATAACTAGTTCCCTAGACCTAGAATTCTTTTCCTTAGACCATGGAAGACAATGGAAGGAAATTCTTTGTCCACCTGCCATGCACCTTCCACAGTGGGTAAGAGCTGCACTAGCAAGAAAAAGTTGTTCCAAGAGCACTGGTGGCTGCAGAGATTCAATTCCCTCTTTCTTTTTGCAGTAGATGGAAAAAAACCACAGGGGAAGACAAACATTAATGTGTCATGAAGCTGACTTAAAGCAACAATTACATTTAAAGTCTTTTCTGCTCTTTTGCCAAAGGCCAAGGAAGCCCAGGATGATCTGGTGAAGACCAAGGAGGAGCTACAGCTGGCCATGACAGCTCCGCCGCCACCCCCGCCACCCGTCTACGAGCCCGTGAACTACCACGTCTATGACAACCTGCAAGAGGAAGGATCCGAGTACTCCGGCTACAGCGCCGAGTTCTCCAGCGAGGGCATCCGCAATGACCGCAACGAGGAGAAGCGCATCACTGAAGCCGAGAAGAATGAGCGTGTGCAGAGGCAGCTGAGGGTAAGATGGGGATGGGAGAGGGCACAGAAACTGAAATAGTAATTCCTGAAAAACAGCTGCTTGAACCACCTGCTCGAGCATACAAAGCAGCATAGTTTTTTCTTCACCTACAGTTCCTACAGGCAGTTTGAGTTAAGAAAGGGTATCTTCTCAGCTCCAGAGGGACAAGGAACTGCTGGAGAGAGTCCAGCACAGGGCCACCAAGATGATCTGGGGACTGGAACATCTTCCTTATGAGGAAAGGCTGCGGGATCTGGGGCTGTTTAGTCTGGAAGAGACTGGGGGGAGATCTTATTGACATTTACAGATATCTAAAGGGTGGGTGTGAGGAGGTTGGGGCATCCCTTCTTTCTATAGTAGCTAGCAAGAGGACAAGGGGTAATGGGATGAAGCTGCAACACAAACAGTTCCACTTAAATATAAGAAAAACCTATTTCACTGTTGAGGTGAGGGAGCCCTGGCACAGGCTGCCCAGAGGGGCTGTGGAGTCTCCTTCCTTGGAGGTCTTCAAGACCCACCTGGACATGTTCCTATGCCACCTGATCTAGGTGAACCTGCTTCTGCAGCAGGGTTGGACTTGATCTCTAAAGGTCCCTTCCAACCCTACCATTCTATCATTCTATGATATCAAGATTACTGTCAGTACTCAAGCCTTGCGATTTACCTGTTAATGGAAAGCAGGTGTTGGACATCTGCCCAGACATCTAACAACTGTCACCTCTCACCCAAGAACACGATTATCAGGAGCTGAAATTTTCTCCTGTATCATCTGTATCTAATGTTCTTTATACTGCAGGCGCTGACAGATGAGCTGGCCCAGGCTCGAGATGAGAATAAGAGGACCCAGAATGACATTATCCACTCGGAGAACATGCGGCAGGGACGCGACAAGTACAAGACGTTGCGGCAGATCCGGCAAGGCAACACCAAGCAGAGAATAGATGAGTTTGAGGCCATGTAATGATGCATAGAACAAGAAGGCAGGACTGTGGGAAAGGCAGATCTTCTTAATGCTGTGTTCTTGTTTTGGGGGTTTTTTTGTTGTTGTTGTGTGTTTGTTGTTGTTTGTTTTTCCCTGAGGAGGGGTCACTGTATGTTCTCTCAACCCAGAGGTGTTTGAATCTCCCTTTTATTCCATACCTTCTATTAAATTTGGTACAGTTAAAAACTCCTTGTACCACACTGATCCTGGTAACTTGTTGCTCATGCCTTTGCTTAGTGCCAAAAGGCCTTATGTCACATCACTCTAAACAAGACATGTCAATAGGCCGTGCTTCTGGTTGACGATACGAGTCCTGCGCAGGTGCTAGATTCAGGTTGGTCTAAAAACTAAGCAGCTGTGGGTGAATTTTGTGCCATATGTCTTTGTATTATTAGTTCCAGTGTAAAATCCAACACGTGAGAAGACAGGCTGTAGAACCTGTATGTGTGTTTGTACACCCTGGTTTCTCCCTTGGTGTTGATGCCCACTTTCCCCTCACCACCACCCTCTCCTCACCCTCCCCAAGAACTGACAACACCTCAGACCTACTTGGTGTAGAAATCAAGCTTTTTCTGATTGCTGTTCTCAACAGGAGACAGGCAGCAGGGGTGGCACAGAAGTGTTGGCACAGGGACACTGATACCCTCCTCTTGTAACAATTAGGCAAGTACTCTGTTGGAGTGGAACACACTGCTGTGTTTGCATTCTGGCTTCCTTACCAATCACTTATAGTGTAGTATTTATATACATATATATATATAAAAACCCATGCAAGATGTGGATTGCAATACTAGTTGAAAGGGAAATAGTTTTGCTCTGTATATTTTGTTACTTTCCAGATTTAATAAGACTTGCACCTGTAAAAATGCCTCAAACAACGCTGTCAGCAGATCCAGTGCAGCTGATTATTTGCTATCAAACATTACTTGTAAAGATCATTTTTTTTACTTAGTGAAAGCTGTCCAATGGACACCTGCTCCAATAGATACCATTTTACTGCACCTATTTTTCTAACTAATTTTCTAAGGTTTTTTTTTTAAGTGTTTGATTTAAAGTTTCAGACTCCAAAGATGAAGGGACTGCTTGTTTATCTCACAGTTGTTTTCTCTCTATTAGAGAACATTTCTGTGACCATTCCTTCCCCACTAATCTCCCCTTTTTCCTTGAAAAATCTGTTAGAAAGTGAGATACAGTGTGTTGTCAGCTCTTCTCTTCCATTTATAACATCTGTGCTGCTTTATACTTGAGTTGAATCTTGTGTGGGGGTTTTTTTATTTGCAGCAGCAAACATCTAAATAAAAGATCTGCAGAGTAACAAAGGACTTGGACTCAAATGTTTCTTGTTGGGTGTGCTGCTGCTTCTTTAGTTCCCAAGTTTAGCGTATGAATCTCTGTGTCTTTACCTCTTAAGTCCTTAAAAGCCACCTTGACCCAGAAAGGAAGAAAGGAGAACACTTACTGTAATGATGAGAGGTATAGCCCTGGTTCTTCTCTCTCTGAAGTTTCTGCTAATTGTAACACTGAGGCAAAGTGAACTGCCACACTCATTGGGCCTTAAGCTTTATTCAGCAGCTCACGTGAATAAATGATAACCTTGGCTGAAGTCTCAACCCAGGCTACACACCGTCTGGATTGGAGCTGCTCATGCTCTGACAGTGGCAGCTGATAAAAACAGACTTCTACAAGCAAACTTACTGTTAGCTGTTGTCTCACACTCCAAGGGGAGGGAGGACATACACATTTAACTGGTTTTAAGCACTGTTGCAGCTTACACATCAGACAGTCATGCAGCTACTGACCAAACCTTTTTAGGATCACGTGAAATAGTCACCCTGTAGAGAATTTTGGAAGCACAGAAGGGTTAGCAGCAAGCAGTTACAGGTAAGCTACTTTTCCTTTCTCCCTGAACATAAAATATCAAAGGTCAGCATGAAAGCATGTAAGGTTAAGGTATTTTGTCTAAGAAATAATCATACCTGGGATTAAACTAAACAATTACAATGCTGCTATGCCCAGAAAAGTGAAACTGTCTCATCTGTCTACTGTTGCTTTGTCAGCATAACGTGTTTCAAACTGAGTTTGTCACTCCTGAAGAAACAATACTAACCCTTAGGCTCCAGCTAGACACACAAACTGGCTTTTGGAGACTTACAGCTTTCAGAACATGACACACTTTCCAACACAACTCTGTGCCCCAAAAGCTGGAGTAGGTACTGTTACAGTGTACCTTTCCCTAGAGCTGAAAGGTATGTATGTGTCACCTGCATTTAAAATGTCACAGATGGGGAAGGAAAAAGTTGTGGTGTGGTAATCTGTCTCATGATTTGAAGTTTTCCTTGTTTGAATGCAGTGCAAGTGTAAAGTCTGTCCACACGTTCGGGCTGCAGAGCACCTCCTGCCATTGGATCGCTGACTGCCACACAAGGTTGGTGGAGCCACATGATTCTGCTGCAGGAAAACAAAAGGTTACAGAGTTACTTTTTACATGGCCTTAGCTTTTGGCCCCACTGACTACGTACCAGCCAACCTACTTCCACAGCAATCTCAGCTGTTTTGTAGCTGTTGAGGCACAAGTTGCAGTAAGTTAGAGTCGTACTTTTGAAGCATTTGCATGGTGTCAAGCTAGGATCACTGTGAGCAACTCAGCCTCCAGCAAAGGAAAAGTTGTTGGTTGTATGACTGAAAGCAGCAAAGCAGAATGGCACCAAGGCTCCTGCTACAATTAATCTCCTGTCTTCAATGTGTTATTCCTAGCCCCAGGGCTGGGATAGTCACCTTCACTCCGAAGCAGGTAGGCCCTGCTCTAGCAGCACTGGGTTAGGACAACCAAAAGTTTATGAGGAAGCTTGCACAGTGCTGAGTTAATACTAGGGATAGTGCTCCTCTTAATGTGCACATTGATATCATCATGAAGTGTGACCGATCCTCAGTGTTTTTGAGCCTTTCATTTCTAACACTGAAACCAAAGCAATAACGCTCTGGGAAAATGGAGGTGAGAGCCTCCCTGGGGCAGTCTTCAAGTGATGATGCTTCCCTGCTCTTCCCTTTCAGCCTTGAGAAAAAGTGGGATCTTCTGTCAGAACAGAGTCTAAAACTCAGCCATGCAATAGCCCCTTCTGAGCAAGTTGCTGTATCTCCCAGATTGAGTTGTGGATGTAAAATAATGAATGAAAGCATAAGCAAGGTTGAGGTCATTAGCTCTTGTACTTCTTTTTAAGGTGACGGTGTTTAAAATTAGTCAATTCATAGAAAACAGCTCAAGGAACAAATCTGAAATAGATGGAGCTCCAGCTGAGTGAACTCCACCCAGCTTTTCTGTGCCTGTCTTGGCATGGACAGGCCCTGACCCTAAAAGTTACCACACTAAAATGTACCTTGTTTAATTTCCTACTGACAGCCATGAGCTTTACCTTCAATATATAGTGATGAAGAACTTACTTGCACCAAGCTTGGCTCCTCCTAGGAAATGATCACTTGAGCTGAAAGTTGTCTGGTCCCAGACAGTCAAATGTAAACATGATTGCTGTAGCTGAGCCTGGGTGACACCATCAAAGATAAACAAGTGTTTCCACTGGGGACAGGTTTCTCTCTTCAAGACAGGAGACTTTCGCTTTACCTCTGCTTGGTCTGGAAGGACAAGGCAGCTGCTCAAAAACAAGGAGAGTTCAGCAAAGTTAATGATTTCTCAACCAGAAAACTGAATGTTACCAATCATCAACTGAAGCCTTTCCTTGGCAAAAAAAAAGACCCAAAAAAACCCAGCAAAATAGTTCAGCATAATTGTAAAGCAGAACATGGTGCTAGTGTGTTAATTTTTGGGGCTTGCTCCTTTTTCTATCTGCTTTCAGGGTGGGTGCAAGTAGCTGCTTCTTTCCCTTTGCTGTCACTGACTGCTGAAGGAGTCTTTACTCCCCATTCTGTTACCCAATAGTGCCTGAAACCTGCCCTTTCAACAGGTAATGCTCACTCATTTCACCAAAGAGGTACCACAGCAGACAAAATGGCTTTGAGATGTTGCAAGTGTACCCTGGTATCATACTCCTACTGGCATCTGATACTTGACAGTGAGAAAGTAAAATGATCCCACAACATACAAGCTGCTCAGCACATGGAAGCAAAATTCAGTCTCTCTTTTATCCTCTTCATTCTAGATGCTTTAAAAGTTTCCTTTTCAATGTACCCAAAGCTGTATTTAATTCAGCAAAAGCACAGATGAAAATAAGGATGAAAATACTCTCTTCATATTTAAAAGTGGACACTTAAAATTTAGAGTTCACTAGTTTAACAACATCAGGGAATGCTGAAGCTCCATTCAGGACCCAAAGAGCAAGCAGGACCCATCACCATGTTTCTGAGTGCTACTAGGGTGCAGCCACCCCAGCGGTCACCATTGCAAGGAAGGCTGACTAAGAGCATGGGCAATGCCACTTCCAGGTGCCAGTCTCCTGCTGGAAACATGTTAAGATACCCATTTTCACAGAAGGTGTGGGATGTTTCTTATTTGAAGTGTGAGGTCTCTTACCTACCCTTTAACAAATGAACTTGGCATTCCAGCAGATCTCAGCAAAGGCAAGTTCTTGGCCCCAAATATCATAACCTGAAGCTGGCATCTGGGAACTCCTCGGTGATCTTTTCCTGAAAAAAAGGAGCATTCATCATGTGAAACAACCAGCCAATTCCCCTGACAACTTAAAATGCTACTACCACTAAGCAGAAAAATGCCTAAGCAGTGCTCCTGAGCTCAGGACTCATTGTGCTGTCTTGGGATCATTTGAAAGATTTCAACCTGCTTGTGCAGGGTGATACACACACACACAAAAGCAAGGAGCATGTAGCAGGTTGCTTTGTGATTCCTGTTCCAAAGACAGATCTTTATGTTGTATTTGTGAAAAGTAAACACAGGGCAGTACCCACAGGAGTGTTTCTCTGAAATAAAGTGGAGTCTCCTTCCTTGGAGGTCTTCAAGACCTGCCTGGACATGTTCCTGTGTGACCTCATTTAGGTGAACCTGCTTGTGCAGGGGGGCTGGGCTAGATGATCTCTAAAGGTCCCTTCCAACCCCTACCATTCTATGATTCTATGAAAGCCAGAAGCAAGAGAACAGCCAAACTCCTGGTGTGTGATACTTCCTCTCTGCTACAGCTCTAGTGATAGGGCAGAGATCCAAGAGGCAGGCATGAACAGNTGGGATCATTTGAAAGATTTCAACCTGCTTGTGCAGGGTGATACACACAAAAGCAAGGAGCATGTAGCAGGTTGCTTTGTGATTCCTGTTCCAAAGACAGATCTTTATGTTGTATTTGTGAAAAGTAAACACAGGGCAGTACCCACAGGAGTGTTTCTCTGAAACAAAGCGGAGTCTCCTTCCTTGGAAGTCTTAAAGACCCACCTGGACATGTTCCTGTGTGACCTCATCTAGGTGAACCTGCTTGTGCAGGGGGGCTGGGCTAGATGATCTCTAAAGGTCCCTTCCAACCCTACCATTCTATGATTCTATGAAAGCCAGAAGCAAGAGAACAGCCAAACTCCAAGAGGCAGGCATGAACACGGAGAAAGAAAAGCATGAAGCGTGAAAGCTGGTAACTTTTGAGTTGTTTGAAACAGAAAAGGGAACAAAATTAACCTAACAGCTAACTAGATCTTCCTATTGGTCTCTACATGTTGGCTATGGAGCTGACAGCATTACCACAGCTCCAAACCTCTACACACCTCACTATGCTCTAGGGAAGTAAGAAAAATCAAGTGGTCCTATCCCTTCCCCAGAAAGCGTTCCTTTTACTCCACTAGCAGGTGCTTGCTCTGACACAGCACAGCAATACCTTACAAGCCTTTCATTACCAAAAACTGAATCTTGACTGTACCTCTAGAACCTAACATCTTCCAAGTGAAACAATCTCTCTAAAATGAGACCACTGGAAGAAGACAAGGGTGCTACTCTGATACCTCTAAAGCCATTTCCTTACATCTTCTCCCTAAACTAGCCAACTCTACCTTGGGCTGCAAAACTCCTGATCCTCCTCCAGGCTAAGGTCTACAGGTAAGACCATAACAGGCACAAGGGTGGATAAACTGCTGACGTTAGGCTGTGCAGCTTTTGCTGGCATTGAAAAGAACAAAGAGACGAAGCTGACAAATGTTTGGATGTAATACCACAAACCACCATTTTCAGCAGCTGTTGTAAACCCCTTGCAGGAATAATACACAGACACATTGACAGTTCTTCATTGATCTAACTTCTTCCCTAGCCAAGAGATTCATCTATGCCAAAACATTTTGTACCTTTCATCTGGGGATTTTTATAGTGAGCTGGTACTGACAGTCTTGCAGACACAAGGAGTTCAGCGCTGTACTGGATAAGGTCATCTTCAGGCTTGTCAAGCTGAAGAAAGAGACAGACATCTGCGTTACTACAGTTGTTCTATTCCACATCTTTCTTCTCACAGCTTATTTGTGTTTGCAAGGTCTTGCCAACGGGCTGGCTTGTCAGCATTTTTCCCCTCTCGGTGATCTTAGAGGGCAACCTTTGTCATAGCTTTCACTGCGCCTTGCTCTTAAGATACAAAAACTAACAATCACCTTGGGTTTGAGCTGGTACCAGTTGAACAAGTGCATCGAGTTCTCTTTGAAATTCCACGCTGCCAGGGGAATCAGCACTTCCCCTAAAAACACCCTGGATTTGAGTGCTCCTGCATGCCACACGGAGATCTGAAGCTGCCGACTTCTCAGCTGGGAGTATTCAATCTTGTACTAGGAAAGATAAAGAGCATTTTCAAAGCAACAGCCTGCTCATCCCCTGCTCCAAGGGAGCCCGGCCACAGCAGGGCTGGAGCCGTCTGGGCTGAATGTACTTTGCCATCTGCATATTACCCTGCTGCTTAAGTGCTTAGTAATGCTCTCCCAAAGAGGAAACAACATTCCAAGGATACCTTGACCTGCCTTGTTAAGGAGTTTTATTATTAGAACTTTAAAATCATGCTTGACCACTTTTGCTGGGGTTCTTTTTCGTGTTTCTGTTTTACACTCCCAGAAGAATTTGGCTGTTCTGGAGGCCAGTTCAAGATTAAAGACCCAGAACAAAGGTGCTAAAACATCCACTGAATGGAAGGAATGGAAATCTACTCAATGCAGTCAGTAGGGGCAAGGAAGCAATTCAACTGACCGCTAATTAAAGCCCTTGATTCACTCCCAAAACATAGTTAGAGCCCTTTGAGATGTTTTGGGTATCTAATACACCTGCATGAGACTGGAAAACATGATACCCAGTCTACAGGTGACCTGCACCCACCTGGACTGAAAGCTGGAGGTGACGGCAGGGACAAGGACATTGCTAGCCCCATTCAGGCTGTTGAATCACAAGCTGGGTGTGGACTCTAGGGCTGATCACCCTTGGCTTCAGTGATTCCCAAGAGCACTGTCATGTCTCACACATGGCTATCTAAGCCTTAATTAGCAGCTGAATCCCACTGAGACAGATCTCAGTGTCATTACCTGCACTAACACTATACAACTTTGTACCACTTGTGCTACTTTGGATAAACTGACAACTGAACTAATTGAAAAGATTTCTAACTAAGCTACCTTTAGTGTTACCTGACAGTACTCAGCTTCAGCTTCACATTTCATTAAGTGCCTGTAAAGTAAGAATAATAGTTCCTGTTTTCTACACACAGCACTTACAAGGATGCAAGAAGTACTAAAATCATAACTACTTTTCTCTGGTGGGATTATTAACGGTTGAAATGAGACACTACAAAGGTGTCCTGGCACGAGTTGCACAGGGAAAAGGAAGCAGACAGTATTTTAGAGATGATGGAATTCAGTTAAGCATTCAGCTAACTGCAGGCAGACATTCCCTGGCCACTAACAAAAGGAGTTACTAGTTCAAAGATACTTATGTAGAACAGCAGCTGCCCTGCCATACACTCAGTTTCCGAGTGTGCTCCAGTTGTCAGTGAGTCCTGGCTTTGCTCCATGAGGATGGCTCTGAGCTTGCAGGACAGTACATGACAAAAGGAGACTTTACCACAGAAGAGTCACAACCAGTACCTTCAGAGTCTCAGCAAATTCTGGATGCACCGTGTTCTTCCTGACAGTCGTCTTCCGCTTGCTCCGAGGTGACTTATCAGGAAGCAAATAAACCTTCACGTACCTTGTAGACAGAGAGAAGGATATATGGAAAGTGACCAGAAAGAGAGGGGAACAGAGTCAAACAAAGAAGGAAAAAAAAAAATTGGATGAGTATTTTCTTAATCCTTAAACAATTTTACTGACTTCCTAAGCAATACAATGGCAAATTAGAATCCATATGCTTTCTCAATAAAAGCAGCCAGATTATGAGAATCCCTGTATAGCACTCAGCTAATGTTTGCCAATCACCTTCCAACTGGGAAAGGATGAGGATGTGAAGGGGAATCTGTTGTTTTCATCCTCTTGGCCTCTGATAAAACAGCCACCAAGGATACCACCTTGTCACTTGTAGTAACAGTTTTATGATGAAAAAAAACAGCATAGGGGTAATGGGATGAAGCTGGAACACAAACAGTTCCACTTAAATATAAGAGAAAACTATTTCACTGTTGAGGTGAGGGAGCCCTGGCACAGGCTGCCCAGAGGGGTTATGGAGTCTCCTTCCTTGGAGGTCTTCAAGACCTTCCTGGACATGTTCCTGTGTGACCTGATCTAGATGAACCTGCTTCTGCAGAGGGGTTGGACTGGATGATCTCTAAAGGCCCCTTCCAATCCTACCATTCTGTGATTGATTCTATGATTATGTGCTTGAAAAAAAGAAAGGAAGAAAAAAAATCAACTCGGTTAACCTTAGGATCATTGCTGCTTGTTCAGGAAGAAAACATCTTTACAAGTACAATGTAACAAAAAAAAAAAGTTATAATCATGCAAATAATACATAATGATTCCTAATTTTTACAAGTGCTAATTGTTAGAAGCTCCAGTAGAGTGGAAATGGGAGGCTGTCTGAAGTGCTCAAAATTGCCCTAACATTGATTCAAGGAAAACCACCTAAAAAAATGAAAGTTATTTGGAAGCTGAGTTGGAGCAATAGGAAACACCAACACTTCCTACACAAAGTTCCTTGTGTATAGCTCACGTGAACGTTAGTACTTCAATAGTCTCCCTAACGCGAGTTCAGTGGGCTATATTTGTGTCATGACTTCAAAACCAAACAGGGAGTGTTTGCTCACAGCTTGGCATGGAAAGAAGTAATTGTTAAGAGAACACTAAACATTTGCAAACTGTTCTTGTCTATATTTCAGGTATTGAGATTTAATTTAACTCTAAAACAGACTCTTGATTAGCTTACTGAGGAAATCAACTGCATCTCCTCCTGTCAGTGCAGAACTTGCACATCTTCCTTATTCTCTCCAAATTTATCCAGAGGTGAAACAACTTCTTCAAATACTCAGGTCTAGGAGTTTTACCCTCTTGCTCTGTCTGCCCAGATCAAATTAATTAAAGAGTAGCCAGTCAGACTTCAAACTAGTCAAGGAGCTAAAGAATTCAAAAGGTTTTACACATCAGTTAAAAGTCTGGTTTTGGTAAATGTGTTTGGTGTGTACACTGACTGGACTTTTTCAATTAGCTTGGAATCACAGAATGGTAGGGTTGGAAGGGACCTTCAGAGATCATCTAGTCCAACCCCCCTGCAGAAGCAGGATCACCTAGATCAAGTGGCACAGGAACATGTCCAGGCGGGTCTTGAAGACCTCCAAGGAAGGAGACTCCACAACCCCTCTGGGCAGCCTGTGCCAGGGCTCCCTCACCTCAACAGTGAAATAGGTTTTTCTTATATTTAAGTGGAACTGTTTGTGTTCCAGCTTCATAATTTTGTGGACACAATTAGAAAGCTCAAATCTAACCAGCTAGTCTCAAGATCCCAAAGGTATGCATCAGCAACACAGATACCCAACTACTTGTTCACAAACAGAGGAAGAGACAATTGCTAGCAGAAAACAGACAAGATGCAACAAGCACTGGTACAAAACCTATTTGTCTTGTAGTGTGTACACGTAAAAAGGGTTGATAGATAACCTGGATGTTCTGAAAGTACTAATACATTACATCGTCATGGATCAATCACAGCACACAAAGGTATCTTAATACCAGAATATTTTGCTTATTTTTTTTCCTCCTTTTCTACAAGACACTTACGGGTTGCACTTTTTCTTCTTTTCTTCTCCATAAGCCAAGTTCTTGCATCTTCTGATGCAAATCTCTAAGATGCAAGAGTTGAAGAGGTACCTGATGGCAAACTCTATTTCTCCTGTGACATTAGCCTTGCCAAAATTGCCAGACTCGGTGCAAGTGCTGTTAAGGCTGTACAAACTCCCCTAAGAAAAGACAAAAGTTTGATAGAAGTAGGTTCACACCAAACAGGACAAAATGTTTCTTTCCCCTCAAAGGTCAGTATCTGTACAGATGTGGCTGTAGAGCTACTGTAAAACATGAAGATTTAAGGTAACCTGTACAAAACATTCTGTTGCTTCCATAACAGCCCTAAAAATTCTGACAGTAACTGCAATGCTACTGCTTTGCCTTTTGCCCTTCAGTAAGGCCTTTAGACTAAGAAAATGCTTGCTTAGGTAACTTCTAGATCTAGAAATCATCTCTGGATAAAACTACCATGTGGCTTCCCATGAGAAAAAATGGGCTAAGTGTCTAAAAGGAAGAAAGTGAAAAAGCCTCCAGAATCTGTGAACATAAACCCCAAACTTAACTGCTTTTAATACACAACACATAGTAGAGTACCCTGTTAATACATTAGAGCTTATCATATGTTAAACAAAAGTGGCCTTGCACATACAGGAAATATTCTACAAGATGCCCCAATTCCATATAAAAATGACATTCTGCAGCAGATGGTTCAGGAAAGATTAAAACCAAACACATCCAGTTGTTGTATGAGGGTGCATAAAGAAGATGTTTCCTGGCTTACCTCAGACACATTTTTTCCTCCTTTCACCTATGAGTTGGATGCTCACCATTCACATATATAACCAGCATTTGTGTCTAGCATTTACAGAGGCCACGAAACTGCAATGAAGGAAGAGACTAAAAACCTTTCTATGGCCCAGCACAGACATGGAGCTTCATGGTGCTATCCAGCGTTCACTCTAACAAGTTATCAATGCAATCAAGGTAGCTTGGCTCCATTCATTTAGAAGGATGTGCTTTAAGGTGAGCCCTAGAAACTTTTTACATAGCACAGGTCATGACAACACAATCGTTGTTGTGATTAATCTCACAGCAACATCGCTCTAGATTGCTGTGATAACTGTGTTAAATCACTCCTCCCTCTGAAAATAAACACCAACCCACACAGGACTGGTTAACCAAGGAGTGCTGCATTGCACAACCCAGCAGCTAAGAGTGCAAAGCAGTGTTTATAAGATCGTATCTCTTACCCACGTAGATGCTCTTCCTGTTTGTACAGCTTGCCAAATAGTCATTTGAAAGTTCACACCAACAGTTTAATTAGATTAAAGAATCCATCTACTTTATCTTACAAGCCCTCAGTAACATACAAAGTTGACAAATGAAGGCTCAGAGTGCTTACTGAGGAAGTAACAAGAAGTGTTTGGACTATTCTAAGCTGATGCTTGTTGCATGTAATCTTGCTCCCTCCATGAGATGTATATTGGTGTAATCAATCTCCCTTGAAGCTTCCTTCAGCTCTGCTTTTTCCTCACCAACATATTTTTGTTCACCTGACCAGAAAATGTTTCTTTTCCACCAAAATCCTTCATGACAAAGGAACCCAGACAGACTTTGTCTTAGCAGATCTGTCTAAAAAAAGTTGTGCAAAACTCCCTAATATTTATTCCATGGGACCTCTTCTTTACTGAGGCTGGATAAGTGTTCTGATTGATGATGTCTGGACTGAATATCACTACATATGTGTCCCACCTGATCAGGAGTCACATACGTTCATTGTAGAAACGACATTGAACAGGGATTTAATGGTAACTTCATGCATTGCACTTCTGTTGGCATGACTGGAAACAATGTCAGCTGATATTCTGGAGAAGACATTTCCATGGTATACATCCAATACTTTCTATTAAAGAAAACTTTAATAGAACTTGACCTTCTCCTTTATAACAACAGTAGGAAGTATTTCAGTTTTAAGTCTGGACTGTCTCTAGTCCAGTTCAAACTGTTGTCATTAGAATCACAAATGTCAACCCAAAGTGTTACCCATTTGTCAGTTTAACACCTCAGACTCCATAGCACAGTAAACAATGAGAGCACACTGAGGTCCTCATATGTGTTCATAGTGTTTATACTCCTCTACAAAATGATCAGGCTGGTTTAATTTTGATTCCCTACATGTAATTTTAGTTCCCTTCTTTACAAGGTCTGTCACGGATCCTTAGAATATTTCACCCTGCTTAACCTCACCACTAGTGCATAGAAATCAGCTTCCCCAGTTAATTATAGAGGCCTTGCAGCATGTGCTGAAGCATGTAACTGGCTTCGTTCTCTTTCATTTGCAAGATTCAAAATGCTATCCAGCAGGTGAGACTGAGAGAGGACCTCTTGAATACATACATACAAGTATTTAAAAGGTGTATGTCAAGAGGATGGGATAACACCTTTTTCTGTTGTGTCAAGTGACAGGACAAGGGGCAATGAACAAAAGCTAAAACACAAAAAGCTCCACTTAAGGAAAAACTGTTTTACTGTTCAGGTGAGGGAGCCCTAGCACAGGCTGCCCAGGGTGGGTGTGGAGGCTCCTTCTCTGGAGGCTTTCAAAACCCACCTGGACACGTTCCAGAGTGACCCAAATGAGGCAAACCTACTTTAGCAGGGCTGTTGGACTAGATGATTTTAGAGGTCCCTTCCAACCCCTGCCATTCTGTGATGCTGTGATTCAGTGCTATCCCCTAAACCCCATGACTTTCTCTCCTGGCTTCCATCACTTTCAGCTTCCCCTCATTCACTGACATTCTGACATTTGAATTTCCATCACCACAGTTCTTGTAGAATAATAAAACTTCATTTAACAGAAGGGTTTTAATAGAAAAAGCCAGTTACTGGGTTAGAAAGAACCACCTTCACGATCCCAACTCTGATATAAAAGTGAGAAGAATGTTAGTTGCATTTGCAAAATTCAGAGGAAGCTGATCTGTTACTCATTACTGATGGATATATCCATCTACCAACTATCCAATGAATTTGATTTGACTTAATGCTGCAAAAATCTTACTGTGCCAAAGGCAATCAGTCCTTCATCAGATGCAAACTCAAGTAAAACTCATTTCATTTTGTAATAGAGCCCAAATAAACCAACATTTTGAACATCTTGGCTTTTATTATTGTTCCCATTAATAATCTGTTCTGTTGTGCTTCACCCTTTAACTTACATATTTTCTGCTGTCACAGAAAACTGCATCACTTGTGGGACTGGTTGTTATGTCTTCCTCATCCTTGAAATTCCTTTTGGTCAGAATTTCACTGTCATCTTGGACACCAGTGATGAGACTGGGGCTGCTTTTCATCTGTAAGAAATTCAGTAAGTTTGGGGTTTTGGTTTGTTTTTTGTTTTGTTTTTTTTTTTTTTTAACAACCAGATTCCTTCAGGAATGAAATCAGAAGGAAAAGTCAGTCAATAGTTATAACTCACTCTGATCAACATCACACCAGTCACACAAAGAAAATGGAGTCACTTCATTTCAATGTTGATTTGCAACTCTGTCATCCCAGCTAGTAGGACATTCATTACAGTCATCATTTTCAAGAAGTCAACATACTCCTACCTAATCTAGGGATCACTACCACAGCAATTACTAGCAACAGTCCACAAATAACACATCAAAAGTAGCAATATGCCAGAAGAGGGGCATTATTAGCCTTCAACAAAACAGTAATTTTGGAAGAAAAGAAATAATCTTGCCTCTAGGAAGTTAAAACTAGTATTTTGCAACATGCATGACGTGCCCACGTCTACCTCTGCAGGAACAAATGCAGGTTGGAAGAGACTTGAAAGAGACTCCCAAGTTTGCTTTGACTAAGCCTATTCACCTTTCCAGTTTTCCCAGGAAAAACCTGATAATTTGTGGAAAATCAAGACACATAGTAGCAAAACTGCTTGACATTTACTTTCAGCCACCTCTGTTACCAGTAACAACAGTTAATATAGAGAAGAGCCAAGAAACTAATACATATGGCTAGAAATATGCTGAAAATTGAATATATTACCCCTAGGTAATATAACCTATGAAAAGTATGTTCACGGTTCAGTAAGAAACTGTACATGATAGGGACCTAAGAAAACTATTTCTTTAAAACAATTGAGTAACAGGGATTACCTGAAAGACTAGAAAGAATATAGCATGACTAAATCAAGAAAAAGGATTGGGGCTTATTTGTATCAAAGAAATACATAATATATAGTTAACAAAACTGAGAACCCTTCCTGCACAATCAGCAGAAAGCACTAAAGAATGAGGACAACAAAGGAGATAATATATTGAGATTACTACTGAAAAAAATCCAGAATGTGCAAAATCTAAACCAGTATGTCGTTGTTCTAATACACAGCAATTGTTACGTGTAATAACTGCCCTACCTCAGGAATAGATGTAAGAGCTCATCACATTCCCTCGTATGAAGGAAACGGACAGGAAATGCTTTCAGAGTAGTCTCAAAACAAAACAACACCCCAAGAGAAACCTCAACCCAACAGAACTGAAACATAGCATTTCTCAGCAGAGAATTTGTCTTCAGCTTTATAAAAAGCTGAAACACCACCAATTTCACCTCTTCCCCAAACTACCTATGAGATGCTGGATTTTAGCTTCGACTTGGAACAGAAAGCATTCGATATTGTGTTAAACAGAACATAAGTGATTGACAAGGCAACATCACTGTTGCTTCCAAAGCTTGGAGCGTGCCTGCTTGTTCCTCCAGTGAAGCAAGTATAGTTGCAGTTCCTTTCATAAACTTGGAGATTCTGATGGTGAGAAGTCCAAGAAAATGCTATTTAACCTACTACTTAAATCCAGATTTTACATTGGCTGGGAGTTCTTGCCATTAGTTTGGGGTTTTTTTTCACCATTACCAAAGTTAAATGTGCTCTCTTTCGACTCTAACCTGAAGAAATCAAGCTCAGAACATAGGACAAATTTGGAAAACTTACTTGAGAAACATATAGTGCTCGAGATTGAGGTGGTGCTCTAGTCTTAAAACCCCAGCACATTTAAAATGGCATAGTTACAGCTATTACTTCCCACTTGTTACCAGCAGAAAAATGCACACTTTCTATGGAAAAAAAAATATGTCTCCATTCATTCCCCAATAACGAAAGTTCTTTCTGGGTCAAAACAACAACAAGATTTCCACATTATATTTTGTTATAAATGTGAATAATCAGTTGTTTTGCGAGTGTAATTTAAACCAGGTTCTGTCCCTAAGCTTAACTTCTAGTTCTAGCAAGGATGCAAACAGCTGCCCTCATTAAAGGAAAGCAAAGATAGAAAAGAAAAGAAACAAATGGAAGGATAACACAAGAGTGCCCTTGACAGAGATTTAAAATAGTTTTTTAAAATCACAGTAAAGATATAAAAAGCCATCACAGAGATGCAGGGACAGATGAGTAAAAATTTCTCTCAGTAATAAAAAAACCCAACCCTGAATGGCAAAGATTACATTCAGAAGAACAAGCAAGCAAACAGATCAGCAGTAACTCTAGCAAAACCAAAACTCTAGATGAAATATTTTCT
Organism: Urocolius indicus; assembly: GCA_013401255.1. NCBI lineage: Eukaryota > Metazoa > Chordata > Aves > Coliiformes > Coliidae > Urocolius > Urocolius indicus. The sequence continues at coordinate 67,367 of WBNH01005627.1, read as the reverse complement.
AAAGAGATTGAAAGAAAAGCTCCTTGGCTCAGAACAAATAGTGCCCTGACACACAAACAACATGGAAATCTGCCTTTCAAATCTGTAATGCAAAGGATGGACGTAAATTCAGTCCTAAATCTTTAAATGGGCAATTAAGAACCCACACAAGTAATTTGGATTCTCCTGCTAATACATTTCTTAAGCCAGAAAACCCACATCCTTCTTTTGAACGTGACAGGCTGAGTGTGCTCAGCATGCAATGAAGCATAGTTTGTTTGTACCATCTCCAACTCTGGTGTTTTTCGAAGCATTAAAAGGGCAGTGCTCTCCCAGTGGAATAAAGTAACACTGAAGAGTGGTTTTTCATAATGGAAGCAGCACTCAGGCAGTTAACGACTGTTACCAGATTTGTTTATAATATAATTGCTGGCAAAAATAGCTGAACTAATTTTGCAGAGTTCACAGGCTTCGCTGGGCCGATTGAAACCACTAGGCCACGTGGTCTTACGTTCTGTCTCTTCCATTTATCAACACTAACGCTTCAGAGGAAAGTGAAAAGTAGACAGCAAGAGAGCTGTGAGTAATATTTGCCATGAGATCTGGCCCAAAGCAAAACCTTTTCTCAGCATCTAAATCAAGCACTTAGCAGACCACATCTACTTTGTTCAGATAAACAAGGCGTTGTGCTAAAGCACCCGCTCTGTGGGAAAACTGAGTATGGACAAAGTTCAGCCACTGGAAAGGTAAAAGTGTACCAAAAAAATAATTCTTCAGTGTGACTTTAAAGCAGATACATGGAATTATCTTCAGCCCTTCAGAGTTTGTAGAAAAACAGATGACTGGATTTTTTTCTCAAACCTCTCAAGAAAGTACTGAAAGCTAGTGACTGTAACCAAAGCAAAAGCTGCCCAGTAACTAACAGCAGTCAACATTTTCTCCTCACCAAATTTAAAAGTGCTCAGAAAGTGTGTTAGGATGTGTTTTGGATGGTCATAGCTTAGACTTGTTTAGCAGCAACGAGGGCAGGAGGAGGACAAGAGACAAAGCACCTTCCTACAGCCCAGCAATCGCACAGAACAAGTATCAGTCAGACTCTCAAGAGAGTCTGTGAGCACCCAAGAGGAAAAAGAGCCATCCTCTCTCTCCCTCCCCGTGTGAGGGTCTTTTTAAAACCTCAGTCTAACATTTCAATTCTGGGCTGAGATTAAGTGTGCAGATTCAGTCAAAAATCTTGTGAAAGATCAGAGTCTGGCCATGGTGAACATCCCCTAAACCCTGCCCATACAATAGAAATCAAATCCCACTGGGTAAGTCATTATTCTTACAAATACACTCCACTTCCAAAACAGCCCTTACAGTTAGGGACTGTGGATAATAATATGCATACCCTGCTTGTAATGTTGATGGCAGTGTCAGACTGGCTCCTTCTTTGCCTCCTTCTCTCCACATTCCCCACATAATCTGTGGTCAGGAGACGTCTGTCAGCCATATCATTCTGGGACTTGGATATTTCTGAAGGGAAAACAGAGAAGTCACTATAACAAACATTGCGAGCAAGCCTGTAGATTTATAGGCTGTAGCTTTCAAACTTTCATCCTGCAATTTTAGTATTGCTCTCCTGAGAGTAAGAAACAGAAGGGAAGGCAAGTACTTGGCCCATTTTGTATAATTACATTTTGCTTCCCTATATCTTTCTTGCTTTTTCCCCTGGAGATTATACTCCTCGTTTCTCACCATTATAGCTGCTGCGAGGAATTGCTCTATACTACCAACTCAAGCTTCCTGGCAGACATACCTGCTACGGTCCCTATGCATAGTTTGATTTGTAAAGCAGTTTGGGTTAGTTCAGGACAAAAGCAGGATAATTATAACAACACGAAGCAACACAACAATGGGAACTAGAGAGCAGAGCATACTGGAAAATATTTAGCAATGTATCCAAAATATGGATGAAAGCAGCGATATGACATACTCCAGTCCCAAACCTCATATAATTAAGAACATGTGTAGACTTCAATAACTTCACTCACAGTAAAGACTTCAATAACTTTACTCATAAGTATGGGCATGAGCTTATCCATAAGTACCTTATTGAATTAGCACTTCAGTAACATCTAGTTTATTGACAGATAAATCTGTAGGACAATTGGATGTCTAGTGCAGCACTTCTTTCTTCTTATTCCTCAGGGTACAGTCAGAACTTCATTTAAAGAGAAGAGCAGCACTCATCCATGATTACTGAAGTTGAAAACTAGCAAGCTTAGCAGCAGACACTGTTGTAAATCCCTGTTAGTCTGTCATGAAGAATTAATAACTTATAAGCGGTGCATGAAGTAGCTATCATATGTTTAATTCATACAGAAGAAACAAATATTTCTCTCGCAACACAAGTCTCTGTGGAGGAACCTCAGACAGCAGTCAATATGTCATTATGGTATTCAAAAACAATGGCACTCTTCAGTGTGATTTTTAAAGCTACTTTGGGCTAGTTCTGTTCTAAGCAGCAATCAGCCCTCAGATGTTTACTGTGCTCTGTGTACACCATTAAGGCATCATGTGACATATTCACAGGCAGGCTCAATTAAATGCCTGTAAATGAAGCCAGGTTTAAAATACACAGTGAAATCAGAGATCATAAAAAGAGACTGGAGTAAGAGATCTAATTGAGTAGATACAATCTGACTAGCAGTAGAAGCAGAAACACAAGCTTGCTTCACATTTTCTTAAAATGAACAAGTTACAGAACAGGCTACAGTCAGGAAACAAAAATCCAAAATAAAAAGGTTATTCAGCTTTCATATCTATTCCTCCTTCGGCTTCTCTACCCAAATGGTCACTAGGATGGACACTATCTCTAGTGCCAGGGGCCATTTCGCACTGCACATTAAATTACAGCCAGTAACTCATTTTACATCCACCAAACAGCAACCACTGGATTATAATCTCCTGCTGCTGCCAAACCACACTGGAGCAGGAGGTAACTGCATGAAGAGTAGACCATACAATAGCAGCATTGTGCTGCATGCACTAATCTTTTGTTCCTGCTGCTCTCAGACATGCACATGCACTGGCTCCAGTGATACAATCGGAGGCATAACAAGGTTCTCCAGGTTTATTTACAGCACCACACAAGATCTGGGTGTATTAAATACCTCTGCAAACCAGGACAGTTTTATCAAGATATAAAGTCCTAACTTTAGACACTCGTGACCAAAAGCATTTATAGTACCACGTTCCATTAAGAGGCCATATTGTCTGAAAGAGTTGTTTTCTCAAGTCAAGAACCTCAAGTCTTTCTTGTAAGACTTTCTACACTTTTTAACTATTGACTTCACTGGTTGCAACAGCCTGATATTTTCTCACAAATTAAAACGTTCTGTCCTCACCGAGCACCTGAGTGGGCTTTCATATACAGCTGAACTGAGCTAACAACTTGGTGCCATCCACCTCTGCAATCACTGCTCTTCCCCACCTCAATCCCTGGCTCCTAGCCACATAGCCCAACATCCTCTGTTGTGCAAGCTCCAACATACATACCCTGCCTTGAGCCTATTTAACTTACTAAACCAGCAGAAAAGTACCTATATGCTTTGTTTGGGTTAACATTCTGTCTTTTTAATCAACTAAGTCAGTTTCCAGAGGGGTCCAGAAATACTGGTACTAATTCAAGTTAAGCAATGGAAGCATAAGGTCAGAAGCAGAGTGAGAAGAAAGATATGGGTAAAGCAGTACCTTCCTTTTGGTAGCACTGAACTATTAAAACAGCAAGCTGCAGCCCTGACAGTCTTTATCAGGAACTGGGGGATGTGGCCAGGCTTCAAACTAACAAAGAACAAATTACTGCAATGTCCAATGCTGTGCTGCCTCAGCTATCTGCTTCCAGGAATAAAGTATCCTACACCACCCTATGTTACACTTCAGAAGAGAGAGCCATTGTGTCTCTGCATAGCTTTAACCTGTGTTCACACAGACACAACATGAAATCTGTGTATTAAAGGAGAACAGGCCCTCAGGGTGGCTGGAAGAAGTTAGAGGAAAGGCCAAACAAGCCAAGAGTTAGGGGAAAGGCAGAAAGGCAATAAAGTCAAATTTATTCAGGTCTAATTTCACAATTGGGATTGTCCAAGATGAAGCTAGTAAAAGAACAGTAAGGTTCATTCAAATACATGCAAATCTGCAAGCCCCTGTAATCTTCATAAGGCTCAGAAGTTGTTTTCCTCTGGCCACTGATGCCTGTAATTTGTTCTTCACAAAGGCTGCCTGTCCCCACTGGAGGCAGCCTTAGAGGTGCATACACAGTCTGCACCTTAATGAACAGGAGGCATCAGAAGTGAATGAAAGGAACTAGAAGTATCAGAATGAAAGAAGAGTGGTTAGGACCAGCTGGCTCTCAGAAGTATGCACTGAAAAAAGCTCACACAACTAGACACTCTGAGAAAGAGGAAAGAATCGCAGAATGGTAGGGTTGGAAGGGACCTCTAGAGATCATCTAGTCCAACACCCCTGCACAAGCAGGTTCACCTAGATCAGGTCACACAGGAACATGTCCAGGCGGGTCTTGAAGACCTCCAAGGAAGGAGACTGCACACACTAACTGGGCAGCCTGTGCCAAGGCTCCCTCACTTCAACAGTGAAATAGTTTTTTCTTATGTTTAAATGTAACTTTTTGTGTTCCAGCTTCATCCCATTACCCCTTGTCCTGTTGCTAGCTACCATACATAAAAGGGATGTCCCAACCTCCTGACACCTACCATTGAGGTATTTGTAAATGTCAACAATATCTCCTCTCAGCCTCCTCCAGACTAAACAGCCCCAGTTCCCGCAGCCTTTCCTCCTATGAAAGATGCTCCAGTCCCCTGATCATCTTGGTGGCCCTGTGCTGGACTCTCTCCAGAAGTCTTCTTGAAATCAGGAATGACAATACTAAACTCTGCTTCCATTCCGTGATGGATCCTTTGATAAGGTCAGCTGGGATTCCAGTCAGGGTGATAACATGAAGATTTCTACCTCAGAGAGTGGTTACTACTCTGTGCTAACGTGAGCTGGATACATTGCATCTGGACAGTAAACTTCAAAATATCTTTATACAGTCTTTTCACATCTTTACAGGAAAGGCATTCTGGGTTGGTATCAACAGCTTGTTAAACAGCTAGGAGAATACCGAAGGAGAATGAGACTTACTGTGTTATTTTTCAAGTTGGCTCAGCCTTGGTATTAATCATTTCAGCCATTACTCAATACCCATTTTTTTGGGAAAAAAAAAACCCAAGACTTAAACGTATGACTGTGTTAATCTAGACTGACAAAGCAGTGAAAGGTACTTACTTTTTATATGTGTTGCGAGAGACAAAAACAAGTTTTCCACAGATTTATTGAAACTTCTAGACTGTCCCAGTTCCTGCAAATGAGAGATGCCAAGAGTAAGAAAACACTAAGTGTTTTTAAAAGTTTCCATGCTCACATATCTACAGACCACACGACAGTCAGATGACAAGGCTCCAGCACTTTACTCCCTTCTGTACACAAATACATTTAAAGACATAAGATTATATGGTTGAAAACTGTCATGCTGGTATGCGAAGACAGAAAAGAATATATTTCAAGAAGTATGAAACTGAAAATAAGTGGAACTCCTTTTGGGAGGGTAACACAGCAATTTCATAAATTCAATTAATTACATCAGTGATTTGTTGTAGTGTATTTAATAGCTCAAGCAGTAAAGTCTCATCTATTATAGATGCTCCTGTGCCTCTGAAACAAAGACTTTTCATCAAACTCTAGGTAAGCACATATTAGAATGTTTACAGCTTCAAACCCAGGGCCTGAGTATTCAGTCCAAATTAACCAAAATGGTAGTTTAGTGCAATTTTGATGAGTTGTGACCATCTCTTACTATTCTGTCTGCTAGAAACTGTGATGCAAAGGCAACCATCAAATTCCCTGTTTTTCACTCAGTGATGAAAGTAACACCTGGAATGATCATTTTATAAATGACTATTGAATATCAGAGGATCATGGCATCCTTCAGGCTGAAAGGGAACTCAGTAGATCTCAATCCAGCCTTCCAGGTGCAGTAGTCTGGTGCCAAGTAAAACAGTTCATCACTTCCCTCAAAAACTGAAAGCTAGTTGAAAACATCCCTCATGACAGTCTCTGATCTTTCTCTCCAACTAGCAAGGCAGAATCCCCCCCCACACACACAAACAGACAGGGGAAGGTAAAGCAGCAGCTTTTATATTGCAATATGATGTTACAGCAGTTGTAATTTACTGCATTTCTGTGGCTGGCCTCTTCATACAAATGACACCCCAAGAGATGCATGTACACATACATTTTGCAGATACGCACATTTACTGCCATGTTGCTTCCTGCAGTGGATTCCATGAAAGGAGGTGGAGTTGGAGGTACAACAGAAATTTTGCTAGAATTTTAAAGACACAATAAACAGTGCAACAATTAACATATTATACTGATAGATAGACGGATAAATAAATCAATCTCATGCACAGCATCTTTATTATCTGTCTTTCCTGCAGTCTAAAGATCTGGTTGAAATCCCAGGTCTGGAGCACAGGCCTGTTGTCTAATTGTAAGAATTTGGACTAGATTTCTGTCTTCTCAGTTTTGGTCTCCTGCAGGCAGAATTCTTAATTTAAACAAATCAGGAAGACCTAATTTAGAGCAGGATTCCTAGACTTCTGCATGGCTGGCAATGTTACAACCTGTTTCCTCATTTATCAAACATGATTCCTGTGTCACATGGGCCCATCTCTGTTTCAGAGATGTTTTCAGAAAACAGTCAGCTTTATTTACAATACTAAAAGGATTCTTCCCCATCTGGGTCTAGAGCTGTTAGAGCCCCTTTACAGCATTCCAGACATTTCATCTGCTGTAAATAGCTCTAGTCTGGTGAGGGTGGGGGGAGGAAGGTACCTGACTGATTCTGTTATCTTTGCACAACCACAGACCCTGAAGGCACCTGTGGATCTTCCGTTTTGTCTTTTACCACATCTAGATAAAAACAAGTCGTGGTTGAGGTTTTTTTTCTTAAAGGAAGAGGATGTCTTTTATACTGTATAGTTTAAGTACACCATTATTTCATTAGGTAACATTGGCAGTAAATTAAATGTGACTACAGGCCTATGCATGAACAAAGTATTTGTTCATTGTAAAGTGGACTTTTTTTGAACTTGGTAAGTAGATGCATCTCGCCGATTGCAGACTTTCTTGTCTACTATTTTTTCCTAAAGCTATCAAATCAGACATATCTCCCATTGAGCAAATTATGGTACTCCTGATAATATACCTAGTAAATAATTTTAGTCTCTGATCATTTAAAAGTAATGTGTACATTTTAAAGGCAATGGTGCAAACAGCCACAGGAAAAAAAAACCACAAGCAGATATAATAATGCAGGTCACTTCATTTCAAGTAAATAAACCACTATTGCTCTAAACATAGTACTGTCTTTTGTGAGTACTTCCTTTCAGATCGTTTCTATAGATTGTTGACAGATAGAAGGGGCAATTTTCCTCTGCTTTTATCATTGATACTCCCATAGTATTGATATTTGTTTTTCATAATTAAAAAAATACAAGCTGTCTGGTTTATTGCATACAACATACCACTTATACAAATTCTTAGTGTCCTAGGACCATTTGTCCTTTTATGAGTCTTACCTCAGTTTCTGATAAGATTTCAAGAGCTTTGCACCAACTGTTTCATGTCTGCCTGTGAAGGAGAGAAAAAAAAAAAAAACAACCCACGCAAAGGTCACATAACAACAACAGCATTTACTGATGCCTGTATAACACTTTAAATCTGTGCCTTTCAGGACCTGGCCTGTATTTTACAGAAGCTCATGCACATGCAAGTCAGGAGTGAAATCAGTCCCCACCCGACCTATCAGCATACAAGCTGAGCAACACACAAGTTTCTCCATTATCACAAACTGCATCATGATTTCACCTTCACCTCTCACAGGTGACACATTCAGACCAGCTCATCACAAATGCTGATGACAAGCACGTACAGATACTAATAGGCCCATTCCTACAGGTTCCTAAGTGCTCTCAGCCTCTGAAGCTGCAGAAGGCAGGTGGTGCACAGCCCAGCTGCACTAAAGCACACTTCAATCATAAAACTCAAACACTACGGAAAGCTTTAAAACATGCAGAAGAGTAGGCACATGGTCATCTTATGAAAAACATTTATACTTTTCCTACTAGAGATCTGAACAATCATAAGAATGCATGACTAGCTCACAAACACGAGCAAAACCCTTTGCCAAGGCCAACCCAGTGGGGAAAGAACAAGCGTGCCTCAGGTGTGCAGCCACACGATGTAAAGAACACCGAGAAGCGAGCGCTCCGTCACACACGAACAATGAAGACTCATAAAACTGTAGTTTGCTCCTGAGTGATCACAAAAAGAAAGAAGGGCTAAACATGTGTAAGAAACAGCCAACTGAAAAATATCTGGCCTGGCTTTAATCACTCATGATTCCTAATACAGGAAGCAGCACCTGAGCCATACTTTGCTGAAGATGTGATTAATGATAACAAAGTACTTTTATTGAAGTGGCACACCTTGGTGGTAGAAACAATAAGCAACTTATGTTACAGATTCCAGTTAGAAATCCAGATTTAATGCTCTGCTATTAACAAGTAATATTTGGGGCTTTGACTCGTCGCAGCATTAAATGATTTCTTAGGTTTTTAATTTCGTAGTCAGTAAAGGCAACCTTCACGAAAATAATATTTTTACTCTTTAGGCAGAGGCTACGCAAGACTAATAAAAGTCAAACCGATCTAACTTTGGGTTTTTTACTCTGCAACATGAGAAAACTTCATTCTAACTTGTATTTTTCCATTTCAATTCATTTTCCGGTGAAAGCTGCATTTGCACTATTGTTAGAAACCAAGAGAGGGCACTGTCTCTACAGGCTTGAGGAAGACATAACTGCTGCGGCTGCCGTGTTTCAAAGCTTGACAGTTTTTTTAACCTCTTTAATTATATCAGCCGGTCTAATCAAAGGAACTAAACCAAAACATATTTCTCCCTGCAGGCTTATCTTCAGTATATCCTTAGATCTTTGTGACTTCAACTATATTACTATAAAACTAACACAGCAAAACGCTTCTAAGCGCTGACAAAAAGTTTGATAATGCAAGGTGAGAACTCGTTTATCTCATTGGAAAGATGGACAATCAGTACCTTGAAATACCAGATTCAGTGTCTGAGAACAACACAGCATTTTCCAATAACAGAGATTGTCAAAACTACCAACTTTAGACTCGCTGAAGAAAGTATGATGGAAAAATCACTAACAATGATTAAGTGATACCACTGTGCTTTAAAATATCAGTCAAGTCAGCTAATGCTTTAAAAATCAGAAATTGTGTTAGTTAGAATTGAATTCAGCGAAATCATTCCAATTTTAAATGAATTAATAGGAACTCCAGTTCTGTTTCTTAATATGATATCTTCTGCCTTTTGTGAATACCTACTAGCCAAAAATTGCCTGATTGTATTCTTCCGTCTTAAACTTCCTCCTATTTAAGTTCCCCAAGAGATATTTAAGGCCCAGCACCTTCCTTTTCACCAGCTACTCTTAAACCTAGGTACTGGAAGTGAAACTGTAACATTTAGCACAAAGTTAAACAGCTGCCCATCTGAAGTAGCACTTCAAGGGAAAACAGAAGGAAATCCTCTCCATCTCAGTAGTCATTGTAGGGGAAGGGGAAACTAACAGCCTCTTGCCTGGTGAAACATGTTCTCCACAGAGTAATCCATCCACATCCTCTATAATTTCTTTTAGGGCTTTGTAATTTTTAATTGTGCTGAAAAGACTGAACAAGGCAATAGCACAGGTGCCAGAAAGCCAAAAAACAACCCCCACCAAAACCAACAGTGAGCATTTAGCTCTCTGTTGATTCATAGCTAAACATGTCTGTCTTTATTCCATTCTGTCATTTCTTTAAACTTTGGAACAGTCTCAGTGAAAACAACTGAAGTTTTAACTCTGACAAACAATGGATGCAAGATCATTTCCTTCCTGCACATATATTTTAGCATTCTTATATTTGTTTCATGGCACTGCATTTCCTGGAAGTCTTACACACTCAGTAATTCAAATTGATAAGGCCAGCATTTTATTATTACTCAGACAAAAGAAATTATACTTTTAAATGCATTCTTTTGGCTTGTGTTCATGTTTTATTTATTGTACAGACAGAAGCACTGCATGATAATTTCTGACAAACCTTTCACCCAGTGGAAGAAATGTTATATACAGTGGCAGGCTACTTTCTGTGTTTGAGGACTACACGTTATACGACAGTTTGTGGTCTGTTCATGTGATTACCTTCACCTGGATATTTCTTTGCTCGTTCCTCAAAGAACCATTCACCAGCTTTTACTTTTAAATCTCTGGAAAACAAGCAAAAAAACCATTTGACTCAGCATTTTCTGGAGTGAATTGCTTCAAATGTTTGATAACTATTTAATAATCCAACAATCTTTCTTAACCCCATATTGTGGTTTCAGATGGGACAGAGTTAATTTTCTTCCTAGTAGCTGCTGCAGGGGTTTATTTTGGGTTTACACTGAAGATAATGTTGATAACAGGGATATTTAGGTAATTGATGAGCAGTGCTTGTACAGCATTAAGGCCATTTCTGCTTCTCACCTTGCCCCGCAGTGAGTGGATTAGGGATGGGGACAGGCCAGTGCATGCACAAGAAGCTGGAGGGTGCATAACCAGGACAGCTGACCCAAACTGGCCAAAGGGCCCTTCTATACCATAGAACATCATGCCCAGTATATGAACTGGAGGGAGTTGGCCAGCGAGGACAGATCACTGCTCAGGCATCAGGTCAGCAGGTGCTGAGCAATTGCATTGGGAATCACTTGTCTTTTTCTTGAGTTTTGTTTCTCTGAATTATTACTATTATTATACTTTATTATCCTGACTGTTATTTTAGTTATTATACTTGTTCTTATATTAACCCTAGAGTTTTGATTTTCTTTTCCAATTCCTCTCCCTGTCCTACAGGAGGTGTGGGAACAGGGAGGGAGCGAGTGTCTGCGTGGGGCTTCGTTGCTGGCTTGGCTTGAATTACAACACCCTATCATAAAACTAAGATTTTGACTGCTCACTCCACTGGCTGATTTTGCTGTTGGTCTGCAAATTAAGGATTCCTCTCCTATTTTTTATTTCCTTCTCCTTTTGCTATGTAGGACTGTCCATGGAAAGCAATACATACTGCTCTAAGCGTTGCTCTGCAGTCCACTCCAATCTATACCACCAACATAAACACAAGCACCTGAGCTGTATTGTGACAGCTTGCAGCCTAGTCTGAGAAGCAGGGAAAGTCAATGAGAGAAGACAGACATGCTTCCAAGAAGAACTTGAGATGGCTACCAGAGAGCACTGAGCTCCACAACCTTGATGGTATGACAGCTTCATGGGCTATTGCTTCTTATTTTGTGGAGACTAACATCAGTGTTGTCAATGTCACACAAACACCAGGATCAAGGGATCAGAAGAATCTTGATTAACAAGTATAAAATGAGTAGCTCTGTCAAGAGCAGATTCTCAGCAGATTGGACTCTTGCAATTTGTTGTCTCCAACCAACTTAGGTGAAGTCATCTGAACTCATCCATTATTAAAGAGCAAAAGGATCTTTAACCAAAGAGAGGATTCTCTGGAGCCTGCAAGTTCCAAAATCTTATCTAATTGTCTTACTATTTTTTATCCCTAATCCTTGTGGATGCTTATCTGATGCTTATTAGAGAGTGAAGTTCTATGGTGAAAATTTCCTCAATGCAGGTACCACTAAACGTTCTTCTCAAGCCAACAGTTCATATTCTTTCTAGGAAATTAATCTTTCCTTTATTACCATTCCATCTGCCAAATTGCTTGAAATCGCAACAACATACAGACAGTATGTCCATGTAGGGCTCTAGACATAAGAGTTATAGCCATCTCCACCAAAGGTCTGGCAAAAAAGTCCTTGGGCCTGCCATTTCACATGTCACCTTACTCTATGTTAACACAGACAAACTACAGGTAGTATGAGGGTGATGGAGCACTGGCACAGGCTGCCCAGAGGGGTTGTGGAGTCTCCTTCCTTGGAGGTCTTCAAGACCTGCCGGGACATGTTCCTATGCAACCTCATCTAGGTGAACCTGCTTCTGCAGGCGAGTTGGACTAGATGTTCTCTAAAGGTCCCTTCCAACCCTACCATTCTATGATTCTACGATGCTGTTTCTTCTTTCTGTGGCTTTATTTTAAGGCATATAAATTTGCCTTTGTAAGTGGCAATGCAGAAAACTTGACAAAAAATCATTTCTTTTCATGTCTAATGATAGACCCTTGTGCATAACTGAACACAGATGAGCTTAAAAAATAGGTTAAAATAACTGAAACATGGTACTTAATTTACTTTGGCTGGATATCTATTCATGAATAAAGGTTTGAAATCTCTGGCTGCACAAGATCTTCAAGGGCTCTGCATTGGTAATGCCTTGATTCTCACCTCCATCTTTCCCCTTAATGTTCTTTCTACTACCCAGGGTTATTTTCTCAGAGTTTAATCTCCAGTTCTACCCTGAAACGTGTGGTAATTAAATCACTAACATGATGAAAACATATGTGGAAATACCCTTTTTCTTTGGGGAAAAAAAAAAAAAAAAAAAAGGCCAAATGGTGTATTAAGCTAAGCTATGACAATAAAGCTGATAAAGAGCTACCCTTGTCAGGTAAAACAGACTAAACTCCTTCAAAGCAAAACAAATGTCTCTCCACACAAAGTTGGTTTAGAAAACAACAGATGACACCAAATCCATTCAGATAAGAGATGCCTCTTCCAGGTGAGAGACAGAAAGTTTGGCAGTCCACAAGTTTCTATCTTGCAAACAACAAACATTGACCTGTCCCTGCAGGCTCTTCCACTGAGGTGTTTGTACGTGATTCTTGTGTCTACAAGAGAATCTCAGTAGTGCTGCTGCTGTTAGTGTCTTGTTCAGGAAAAAGTACTCTAGTGGTAACTAAGACTCAGAAACTAAGGTTGCTCAGAACCTGAAAAACATCTCTTGTGGTTCTTAGTCACCCTGTTTTTCCCTCATTGAGGTACACAAAAGGTGCTGAGTAGCATTTACCACACTGCTGCAGTCACTACCCTTCAGATTTGCAGCCTGGATGTCGAGCTCACAGAAGGCAGTGGAAAAAGTCTGACTGATTTTAAGAGCATCTCCACTGAACAAGATGAAATGAGCTGTTTCTTTGCTATTTCAATGGCATCTGGAAAATTCCTCTATATCAGGAAAACAAATGTAAAAATTTCCTCAAGGAAAGACAAAAATGGCCTTTAACTCATCTAAATAGTGCTTTCCTGGTTATACCACTATGTATTTGGACAAGCTTATGGAAACAATTCAGAGCATGCAGCACTATGCAAGGCAGTTAACAACCAGCTGCTCTCCATGGGGGATTTCCACTGTGGTCACCAAATAACTGGAAACCAGTTTAAAAGAAGAGGAAGTGGAGGGAGGTATCTAGGGCAGGATATGGGAAGTTAACTTTTTAACCTAAGTGCATATAACTGTGCCTGTAGTGCAAAGCACAGACAGTGAAATATAATCACCAAAATTTAGTAATTGCTTCATATCAAACACAGGAGGAACTAATTTACCTGCTTTATTGCAAAATAAACAGAAGATTCAAAGAATATATTTTTAGTCTCTTACAAACTATAGAAAATTACTTCAAAACAGTAGTAGACATTCATTTAGCTTGAGACTAATGCCTTGCCTTACATTTCCCAAGCATGATTGAAATTTCATTTTGGCATCTTAAGAGGGAGTGAAGTGGTGCATTATAACTTTACATCAATTTTATATTGCCATAAAGGAAAATTTCATCCAAATCCTTACCTTTTATATAGATGACATGTAACCCTGTACATCACAACTGTTGATTCATTTCCAAAATTGTCTTTGTTTGAAAAATAACATTATGTAGCCAAAGGTGGAAATAATGCTAAATATTGGGTGTAGTAAGATTCTGACAAATTGGATGGACTATGATGGAGTATTATGATATAAAAACTGTACCAATACAGTAACAGAAAGATAATTTCCTGTTTGGTTGTCTGACCTCATTTAAACATCTCCTGATAATAATAACGTTAGTGCTTTTTTGAATCTATATAAACATGACTTCAAATTATTCATCAATCCAGGTTTCCCCCTCCTGTAGTATGAGGCAAAAAAAAACCCAACTCAAACCATGCTTAGGACATGGTCAAGAAATTGGCTATACTACACCAAAACACAGCACTGTCAGCAACTTCTTATGATGCTCTGGTTCAGTATTGAGTCAGAGGAAGGTTTAGAAACTAGCAACTAGCAACTGTTCCTATGCTTTGCCATTATCATCACTGTCGTGCTACCTCTAGCCCACCCTGAGGATCCATTTTGTTAAATACAGGAAAGGAAATTGCATTAAATATAAAAGAAAATTCCTATCTGTTTCATTGCTACCAGGATTTCACTCAACATTTTCATTTCTCCAGAAGCTTTGTTTCATTAATCGTTTAAAGCAAGAGATGCACATAAAATCAAGCCTGCTGGTTTACACTGGATAGCCAGTGTNCTTTTTGTGTTCCAGCTTCATCCCATTACTGCTTGTCCTGTCACTATATACAACAGAAAACAAGAGATGTCCCAATCTCCTGTCACTCACCGTTTAGATATTTGTAAATGTTAACAAGATCCCCCCCTTAGTCTCCTCCAGACTAAACAGCCCCAGTTCCCACAGTTTTTCCTCACAAAGGAGATGCTCCAGTCCCCTGATGATCCAAACCAGTACAATTTCTTACCCATGAGCATAACAAAAGGTACATTTCCAAAGGCAAGGATTCAGGCAGACACGGCATTCAGAGCACACTCGGTGGCTGCACCCGTGGCAGACAGCTCCTCTATTCATCAATAAACCCAGCGATTTCTGACAGCGAGCGCAAGATCTCTCCTGGTATTCATGGCTTACACTTCTTGGCCCTTTCCACCGAAGCTGCTGAAGCTGTAGTTTCAGTTTCCTAATCCCCCAGAGAAAAATACAATAAACTTCATTTGTAAAAATTAAACTTAAACAGAGCAAAGTCTCCATGTTAAATTGTAAGCTGATACTCCAGTCCTGCAATGTCATTACTAGTGCGAGATGTGCCTCCAAGCTGGACCTCAGCTGAGCACTCTCTGAAGGCATCAAGGCACAGCATTTTTTTCACTATGACTATATGTGGAGCCATAACTGCATCATACAAATGGGATAATAGTCCAGGGTAACTGAGGCTCTCTTCCTGTCAGTTATGCATGCTCAGGGCAGGACACTGAAATGGCATATGCAAGCTGCTATGTATTTACAGACAACGAGGGAGATTAAATGTTGCTCTCTTTCATTTGATGGTGTTTGATGGTTTCATTTCATGGTGGTTAACTTTCATCTGAAAGTTAAATAAAAACATCATCAGACCAAAATACCAGAACACCCTTCTTCAAAGAATCATAGCATGGTAGGGTTGGAAGGGACCTTTAGAGATCATCTAGTCCAACCCCCTTGCAGAAGCAGGTTCACCTAGATCAGGTGGCATAGGAACAGGTGGGTCTTGAAGACCCCCAAGAAAGGAGACTCCACAACCCCTCTGGGCAGCCTGTGCCAGTGACCTGGGTCAACTGCTTGAAATGCAGCTATGCTCACCGCTACACTTTCATTATATGTATCAATAATCAAGATCTGGTTTTATTTGTTAGCAACATCAACAACAGTTGAATGGTGTTTTCTAACCAGTCCAGACTTTCTTTATAACCCTCTTCACAATAACTTACCATGTTCAGTGATACTTAGATAAATGTTTGCTGTAAATAAAGTGTAGGTGTCTACATTTAAGAGACTTAACATTTCTAACTTGGCAACACAAACACCCTGTTTCATATGGGGATGCAATGTGACAAATCAGGGTACAAGATTCAAGGAAATCCTTGCCCAGCCTGAATATAAAGCAAATAAAATGATGGAGGATTATCTCTTATCCTTCACAACTGAGATACTTGCATAGTGTGAAATAATTAAATAGAATCCTTTTCCGCACCAATGACACATATTGACACTGCTAACAACCTTCAAGACAGTGTGGTGGGCTGGCTACCTGTTGTATATGAGAAGAGGCACTGTTGAATTCAGCACAACGAGTAAGAAATATCCAACAGTTCTAAACTCCAGTCTTGCCAAAATGTAAGTTAAATAAGCCAGCTATGTTACCAGGACTAAATAGACATACATAGGAACACAATGAGAATGTCATGAAAGCCTTCATAGAAAAAACATAGGAAGCAGTTGAACTTTCTATGAAGGCTAGTAGTAACATTAATCAGGCAGATTGTTCACTGAGCAGTATTTGCTCATCTTTACTATAGTCATCAGTACGACAAATCCAAGAGGCTCTGGATAATCCTTAGTTTTCCCAAAGAGTACAAAGGCATTAGCTAAAAAGAAGTGAGAAAAAGAGAATCCATTGGAAGGATGGCAAAGAGGAAGAATAGTACTTCTGAGGAAAATAAAAAGGAACAGAAACATAGGAATAGGGGGACAGCAGATACCTTATTCTCTCCTCCTCTGTTCTCCTCACCATCTGGTCACGGTACAGGACTTCCAGAACAGCATCTCGTTCCAATTCCTTAAGGAAGTTTAGATTGAATTCACAAGCCATTTTCTCCAAACTTATCTTGTAGACTCCTGTCCTGTGGTTCTACTACACCCAGAACAACAGATACTCCTTTCTAGAGTACAATGTGGTCTGAGTATTTACTAAGTGTCTTCGCTCTTAGTTGACTGACGATATCATTCACTGCGTCATATCCTTGAAGAAAAAAATAACTATGCTTATCTTCACACAAGTCACCACTTAAGTGTCTCTGCTACCAAGGAGTATGAACAGTTGGCATGGTCACAGCAGCACTGTCTTTTTTTACATGAAAGAACTTCTTGTTCCTTTCTCTTTTTTTGCTGAGCGATTACAAGAGAGATGAGAGCTTCCAGCAAGATCCAGATAGGGCTTTAACTCTCTCCAGACAGAGGGACAATTCACCAAGAGATGATATAAAGGAATGGAAAGAATGTATTTCTTTTTTTATCTGGTCTTGTAGATTTGGGATTTCCAGACCTAGAGGCAAAAAGAATACATGTTACAATCTCTTCTCCTCACCTCTTCACCACATTTAAAACAGTATGTGAAAACCACATTTATCTACACTCAGATCTTTCATGCATCTATTCAGATGCAGGAAAGATTTTAAGAGAGTGATGTTCTTCAGACAGCCTCACCATATTGTCCATTAACATCCAGCCACATACCTTCATTTTTTTTTTTTTTGATAGGGTCAGCATAAAACAACCAATAAAGAAGCTTAAGTTAGTTTAGAACACAGGCCTACGGGCCCCATGACTGCAAAAGTCATAGTTGGTTGGGAAAAACAAAATGTTTCTTTCTAATCTCATCTTTGTCTAAAAAGACAAAGCATCACAAGCCTAAGAGGAAAGAGGCAAAACCACCCTCTAAGAGTCACTTGTACCAATGACCTGTCTGTTAAGTCTAGATAAACAGTTTAACACCCAATAATGCCAATATCTCTGTTCATACACACAAACACTAAAGAGCTAAGATATGTGTTATTTCCAACTCAGTGCACTAACAATTTTGGCCTAAACTGATGATGTTAATGTACAAATGTATGAGAAGTGTAAAATTAACAGAATCACAACTGTGATTTGTATCTATTCTGTGACTTTCACTTTTGTAAAACTCCCACTAAAATATGAAAACATTTTAATAGAGAAAGAAAATGATTTTTCAATCTAATTCAGGTTACACACCATATTCAGTTGTAATACTACTGTCTAGGGTGTACTACAGGAAATGAAAGAGTTCCATGTATGGTACACTAAATATTAAAGATGTGTCTATGAAAATTGCTTAAGCATTTCCAATTTAATATGAACTAAAGACACACAGTCAGGCTCTAGGCAGAAAGTCTACACAGCAGGACAGAAGAGAAAAGCTTTCCCAAAGCAGTTACTTCAGATCCAGTTACACAGTTACTTCACTGATGGTTAGACTCTCAGCTGAGAGTCTAACCAACTATCTGCACTGATTTTAAAATACTATGAGTTTTAAGTTTAACAAAAAACACCCCAAAATAAACCATCAAAATTTCATATACAGAGAGACAATATGGTTTTGTCCATGCAGGGAATTACTTTGCATACCACATGTCCCAATTAAGTAACTTAATTTCCCACATAAACCAAAAAAAGAAGCAGAAGGTGATAAATTGCATTTATAAACAGTGTGCATTCCATTTTTTACACGTCTGTGAAACCTTTAAACAGATAGCAAGAAGACAAAGCATTTCACAGAAGCAGTGTTACCAGCATTAGATTGGTTTCCTGTGGCAACAAAAGAGAAACAGATATGTATAATCATATTTTATTTCCTTACCAACTGCAATTTCACAGGAAATTACTCAGTTGAAACCTAAAAAGCCTGACAAATTTTTAAACACAATATATGTAATTTTCAAAGGCCTCTGCACCTTTCATCTTTTACCTCAAGAATACCTCCCAGGATCAACAAGCATGTTTAGAGGCTTCAACTCCATTTAAGTCAATGCAATCTGAAAGAGCACTCAGTGTAAACTCCAGGACCTCTGAACTATACAAGCTACCAAAACACCTGTTGCAGCCTAAGTTCCATTTTTCTACAGACTCCTAGGATTTCCAAAGGCTAATGTTTTCACAAAGTCACTCGAAAATCCTGCTGAAGCACCAGTAAAAGCTAGCAAATTCATGATAGCCATGATTAGGCAGACCCAATAAAACTGCTCTAGTGATCTTAAAGAAGATACATGAATGCCTTACAGAGCTACTAAAAATGTGCCATGGTAAAACAGTTATCAAGAGCAACACCTGGAGTTAAGCAAGCACAAAAGTAGTCGCTATTTGATAGCTCCTTCAAATTCTTTAAAAAGGAGTACTTCCCCATAGAAAAGCACAAAGTTTTTCACCTTTCAAGGCTGTTTTGGGAAATGAGTTTCAGATGACATCTTAGTGTATGAGAAAATATTCAGGGCATAGGGAATCTGTAGAGATGCTTTAAAAAAAAAAAATGTTTTCAGCTATTCAAGCTTGCACAAATTTAAATGGTATGGGGCAAAGAAACAGATTGGAGCCTTCCATTTCCACAGCTGTTTTCCCTGGGCGACATGGGTTCTGCCCTAGCTAGGGAAGAATTCTTCAGAAAGGCATTAGACTTCAGCCTGTCAGTGATACTGCAAACATCATCAATCAAAATCCACTGGTCTACTGCTACACGTCATACTCTAGTCACAATGATAAATCACAAGCATTGAACTGAATGACAGCAGCAGACCACCAACAGGGACTAGGATGGAAAGACTAGGATCATCTTCTGGCACCAAACAACAGAACAAATTGAAAACATAGAGAAGTACCAGGGGTCCTATGTCTTACAGTATCTGCACTATGCAGAAAGGGAAAAAGCCACCATGGCTCTCACTGCTGAGCAAAATCATCGCATACTGCAGAGGATAAAGCTTAAAATACATAATGTAGCCAGCAGCTTTATCAATATTGCACCTGGACCTTGCTACAGTTGGTGTTTTGGGTTTTTTTTTTTATGTTCATGAAGATTTAAGTTCTGATTATTTTTGTGTTTTATCCATTTTTCTTGTATATTCAACAATAACTCAAAATCTAGTTTAATAATGAAGTAGCCTTAAGAAGAAGGGAAGTATTAGATCTCCCCAAGTGGGATAGAATCTTTTTGTCCCAGAAAAGACTTGAACTTGTAATCATTTCATGGCGATGTTTAACTTGGACTGAAAATCTCTACTGATAAGAGTTTTTCTAATATCACAGCTGTCTGCATTGGATTAGCATTTTTTTCCCCCCTAGAAATAAAATAAGTGGTGTTTTCAGTGGTAACCCTCCTTGACAGAAAAAAAAACCAACTTTTAAAACCTTCCCAGATGTCCTCCTTTCACACTTACCCATTGAATGCAGCTGGCTAGCTGTTTCACACAGTCAGCTAACCTCAAAGCCAAGGGTGATGGAGCAGTGGAACAGGCTGCCCAGAGGGGTGGAGATGTGGAGGCTCCTTCCTTGGAGGTCTTCAAGACCCGTTTGGAAATGTTCCTATGCCACCTGATCTAGATGAACCTGCTTCTGGCAGGGGAGTTGGACTAGATCTTCCAATCCTGCTATTCTATGATTCTGTGATCTTCTACATAGAACCAAAAGCAACAGCAACCTCCTCTTTACTAAATACCTTGACACCACTCCCCTTTCCTCACAATACTCACATAAAATATTTTGTCTTTTTTTTGTTATTTAAAATTATGTCAGGCACCTTGCACCTTTTTGAAAACACCATTTCAAAACCATCATAAAGGAAATGGAACAAGCAATGTGGTCAAGGTTTAGGAGAGGGACACTTGCATGTACACAGCACAACGTCAGAAGACCACGTTTGTTGTTTTTTTAATATCAGGCTAAAATGGTATGTATTTATGTTACCAAAGACCAAAATGCCTACTTAAGATAAGATTAAGTTTGCCAAAGATAGTTTATGTTTTAAGGTTTTTGAACTTAGAAATGCCTGTAACAAGCTTTTGCTCATAGTAATTTTGCATGTAATGTATTATTGATCTCCTTTCAGATCCTTAAGCATTAGCAAAATAATCATAGAATGGTAGGGTTGGAAGGGACCTTTAGAGATCATCTAGTCCAATTCCCCTGCAGAAGCAGGTTCACCTACATCAGGTCACATAGGCAGGTCTTGAAGACTATGTCCAGGCAAGTCTTGAAGACCTCCAAGGAAGGAGATTCCACAACCCCTCTGGGCATCTTGTTCCACTGTTCCATCACCCTCACAGTAAAATAATGACAATTAAATAAGTATAAATAAACTGATCTTTTTAAGTCACAGCCTTTGTTGACTCGAGATAACTGGATTACATCCAGAAGATGGATGCAATACATCAGTAGTCAGGATAAGCAGGTTCAGAGTAAAAATGCTCACAAAAACTACGGTAATTTGTGTTTATTTTCTATTCTACAGAGCACAATCATGTAAGTTTATTCTTACTTAAGCAAATCACAAGTGTTATTTTATACTATCTATCTGCAATTGTTTATCTGTCAGACCCTTGCACACACAAATAGTTTATAATTTCCTTGATAAGGTTTTACCGAAGTTATGTCTTGTGATATTAATAACATCCCATCCCAGCAACTTCAAGTGAAAAAACTCCAACCTAAAACAACCTAAACACTTCAGTTCCAGTTGTATTCTTTTCATGAAATCTTTGCAGTTTAAAAAAACACCACCTCGGTAAGTAAAAATGCACCCCATCATGCAATGTCATATAGAATAAGTTAAAACCATGTTCTTACCTTTTCAACAGCCATCAAAGAAAGATGCATGGAAGTAAACTGCTTTTGAGAGACGAGGAACACTCTTACTATACACTTATTTTTCCTTAAAGAAAAGTAGTGGCTGTTCACCCTGTTTCCTTCCTTTAGGCACCAAAATTAGACTGACGTATATTCAGAACAGCACCCCTAAAACAGCTAAAAGCAAATGCACTCAAACAACTGCTTTTGCCAAGTCTTGGTTTTGTTAGCACCAACTAGCCATCAAAGAGCAGTTACTCGCTTTCCTGATGTTAAAAAGAAACTCAGCACAAGAGACTATAAAAGCTGACTGATATCATCAAAACATGCTCAGTCTTCAAGCCACACACAGGAAGACAAGTGGCTTTGAGTTCTACATCATTTCTTTTTCTGACACTATAGATGTGAAAATACTACGAACCTCAATGTCCCTAGGACTCACACAGAAAGTTCTGCTTGTATTTCCTGGAAACAAAACAGTTTTCTATTCAGTTCAGAATGACAAAGCAATTAGCACAGATAAAAGTTCAAAGGAATTCAATTTTTTTCTGCATCCATAAAAAAGAGAAAACTATTTTACCTTACAACTAGTTGATATTCCAATTCAGTCTATTAAAGATTCAAGTGTGAGTAAAGAAGTTCAAAATAACATTAAAATTATTTCAAAGGCTGGAATGGAGGCTGTTCTTGAAGGTCCATCTCCTTTCTTGTTCCTGGCTCTGTCCAATAAACTGTATATATAATGCAGAAGACCTTCTTAGTATTTTAGGTGTTCTAAGAAACCCTTTTTTTTAGTTAAATCAAGCAAAACACTCCCTAAGACAAAATTTCACAGCTTGCCATTTTCTACCCTCGTTGAGTTAAATAGGCTCAAATACTTTCACCTGTGTATTTTAAGTTTAATTACTTCACCTGTATCACTGAAGAAAAAGCAACTGCTAGTGGGGTCCTTCTGGGGGCTACAAAACTATGCTCAATAACAATATTGTGATGATTTGGGCCTTCATTTCAGACAAAAATCTAAGCAAATGAAAGACCAGAAACAACCTGAGGATTGTAACTACCTGCAGCAACAGATTTGTGGTATTGCAAGTCTGGGCTGAGCATTGTTAGCTCTGCCACCAGCTTTCTCTAAAGATTTAATCAAAGCCTTAATTGCCACACTTTTAACTCTGTGTTTTTTCTCACTAACCCCTGGAGACAGAAAACTTCTGCAGTGTTTTACACATGCTAAGAATACAATCAAGTTGTAGCCTTTCATTCTTCTGTCTAAACAAGCACCACTTGTTCAGCTTTGCCATAGTCCTCAAGTTTTTGTGCCTGCTTTCTGGCTGGCAGGAGCAGTGAGTGCAGAGCTCAGAGGAGACGGCTCAAGGGCAAGCTCTCTGGCCACCACAATCTCACCATGTCCCACTGGGGTAAGCACAGTGGATGCTTCCTGCAGGCTGCCCACACAACCCCAAAGTGAAGTGACTAGCCAGAGTCTTCTTTAAGAGAAACAGGAGGCAGAGTTAAAACTCACGGGTCAGGTCTGACAGGCCTGGAACAGAAAGTGCAGGAGTGGAAGCCACAGCTGAGACATTTTTGGGCATTCAGGCCCTGAGGCTGTAACTCCCTCCAGTTGAAATACAGCACCTAAAACTGGACACAGTGCTCTTTGTGAAGCTTTATTGTAGGGCGCGATGAAAATGCTGCTTCCCATGTCTTGCAAGCTATATATCTACTTAGTATGGCAACTCCTTTTTTAAAAGCACCATCTGACAAATGGAGGTAAATTCTACCTAATGCTCCCCTCTAGTCTCTGGGCTATGAAACAGCTAACCAAATGAGCTGGTCTTGTCCCTGTCTGCATTTATAGAGCTAGTTATTCCTGCCTTTCCACTTGTCCCCAGAAAGTTACTTTCTCCTTTATTTGAACTGGTTTTCATTCAGGCCACTCTAAACCCGAAGAGCATCTTCTGCTGCCTAGAGCATCTGTCAGAGGTCGGTATCGTCAGTAATTTGGGCAGCCTGTGAACACGCACACACATAGAACCCATAAGCTGTGGAAAGTCTTCCCTGGAATTTCATTGTCCAGATCTTTATTCTGGCTGCTGAAAATGACAGGATGTGCTTAGAACCGCAAGAAGTCAGATATTGTTCATGTCTTTCTACGGTTTTTTGTTTGTTTTTGAGTTCTTGGCCACCTTCTCAAGCTGTTTCCAGAATCCGGATGCAAATCCTCCTTCGCGGGGAAGAACCTCTCAGAGCCATTTGCCCGCAGGCGTGCTCAGCTGAACGCAAGCGAAGAGCTTTACTTGTCGCAAAACGACTTGAACGCAATACGAAAAAAAACCACAAAAAAACCCCACAACCTCGACACAGACCCTTCTCTCTTTGCCTCAGGCTTCGGGGCGTTTGGCAGCGCCACAGCCGTCCCCCCGCCCCCCCCACGCCCAGGCGCCTCCGTCCTGTTGCTACGGCAACCGCGCCATCTTGGAGGGCGCGGGCCCCCCGGCGGCGGGGTGCTCGCCGTTGCTAACGCGACGGGGACGCGGTGAGCGCAGTCGCGCATGCGCCGAGGGTGGGGGGGCGAGGCGAGGCGAGGCGAGGCGGGCGCAGGCGTAGAGCGCAGAGCAGGGTCGGGTGCCGCAGCGGCCGTTAGGCGCAGGCGCACGGCGGCGGGCGCGGGGAGACCGCGGTGTCGGTGAGGGGGAATCCACCGGGAAGATGGACGATTTCCAGGCGGGGGAGGAGGTAAGGGGCAGGGGAAGGTGAGCTTCGGGGCTGCCTGTGGCTCCTCCGTTCAGAGCCGCCCGAGGGTCTGTCCTTGGGCGATGCTTGTCTCTGCTCGCCCGCCCGTCGCCCTGGTGCGCCGCCGCGCTCGCCTGCGTGACGCCGCGCTTTGGCGGCAGCTCCGGGCGGCGCGTCCCGGGCAGCGGCTGCAGACGGGCGCAGCCTTTGTTCCCGCCGCCCCCCGCCCAGGGCGGACGGGCGGGCAGGGGCCGTCCCGGGAGCCCCCGGCCCCTCCGGCGGTGCCAGCGCTGCCGTGGCCGGCCGGGCGGATGGGCAGCCCCTCGCATGCGTTCCTGGCTTTGGCTGGGCTCCTCTTCCCTGGCCTCGACCCGCGCCCGTTGCTCTTCGGAAAGCTGCCGCTGCAAATCGGAGAGAGAAGATGCTGCAGCGGTATTGTGGCTTCTGGCGTGAGGCAGGGTGCTGTGCAAGGAACTTGTACGGTTCGGGTCAGTGGAAGACTCGGAGAAGTCTTTTTTTGTGCGGAAAATGGTGAAGCAGGTAGCCTGCATGTCACAGGCACGCTAATGAGACATTGTACCCTTTTAAGAAGATACAAAGTCGGACGAATTAAGGGTCTTTGTCACGCTAAATGACTGCTGAAGCGTTGCTCTTGAAGAGGGACGGTTTTTTGGAGCCGTTGCTCCAAATGACCATTTGCTGCATTGTTCTTCAACGGCTGCGTTGTGACTTAGTTAGACAATAGCAAAGCAGTGAAGATGTGAAGGTGTGTCAAGCTTGTGATATTCCAAAAGCCTTGCCCTCATTCCTGGGCCGGGCTTGTGTCACACGGTAGCAGATATTCCTTTTTATTTTTACCAAAAAAATAATAACAAACCTGAAGGTCAGTCTTAAACTGTTTTAAAAAATGTCTTCAGAATTGCTAAAAAACAATACTGCTCTGCAGCTTACGTTTGTTTCGTTGGAACATCCTTTTTAAATGAGATCTGCTGTCCTTGAGCCCTGAGAGTATCTCAAAGAAATCACAGAGCTTCTGTGGGGTTTTTTTTCCCCCCTTTATTTTTAAATACAAAAAGTGTTTATCTTCTTAAAGAATTGTGTTATTTGGCAGCTTGGTAACAGCACACAGATCACAAAGATGGGTATCGGGACTTTATGTTCTGATGAACCCATACGTGTTCTCATCTCAAAAGAGGGAGAAGGTTGAGAAGTAGGAGGAACCCTAGAACCACATTCTTCAATGTCTCTATAGCTCTTTCTGACATGTTTCTTTATAAATTAGGTGTCTAAATACCTTCGAGAACTTGGGTTGGATTTAATTCCATTTACTTTATTTGTGCAGTTTCAAAGGCATTTGTGAGCGGAGTTTTAAGACTTTGTGAATAAAAATTTGTATAGGGTTTATCATGGTGTCTGACAGCACATGCGGCACACATATTCTTAACTTACACTCTATGGGAGGGTATTTTGATAATTATAGCTCTTATTTGGTTAAATACAGTGGTGCACCTTAAATGTAAGCACCCATAAAATTCAGTACCATGAAAACAAATGAGGCATATAAACATTAAATTGAAGTTAAGAAGCTGAAAATAAAAGCCAGTTTGCCACAGCATGTAAAAGCTGTTAAAATGTTGAATCATATGATGGTCAGGGTTGAAAGGGACCTTTAGAGATCAGCAGGTTCACCTAGACCAGGTCACAGAGGAACACATCCCGGAGGGTCTGAAAACCTCCAGAGAAGGAGACTCCACACCCTCCCTGGGCAGCCTGTGCCAGGGTTCCCTCTCCCTTACAGTAATTTTTCCTTAGGTTTAAATGGAACTTTTTGTGTTCCAGCTTCTTCCCATTACCCCTTATCCTGTCTCCAGATACAACAGAAAAAAGGGATGCCCCAGCCTCCTGACACCCACCATTTAGATATTTGTAAACATGAATGAGATCCCCCCCTCAGTCTCCTCTTCTCTAGACTGAACAGCCCCAGTTCCTGCAGCCTTTCCTCATAAGGAAGATGCTCCCATCCCCTGATCATCCTGGGGGGCCCTTTGCTGGACTCTCTCTAAAAGTTCCCCGTCCCTCTTGAGCTGGGGAGCCCAGAACTGTTGAAGTGTGTGAGCAGGTTGCTGCCTCCAAATAGTTACCGAAAAGGCATCATTGCCTTCACATCTCTCAGGACATGCTGTTTCTTCTGTCAGGGAGAACACGCAGCTGCTCCCGTATTTCTGAGTGTTGCATGTCCCTACAGCTGAGCAGGCTAGTCACCTTCTGACCCAAGGTTTTATGAATGCTGAAGTACTCCTGAGCAAGTGTAACTGTGTCCTGCCTGCACACGTGGATCATAGAATCACAGAATGGTAGGGTGGAAAGGGACCTTTAGAGATCATGTAGTCCAACACCCCTGCAGAAGCAGGTTCACCTAGATCAGGTGGCATAGGAGCATGTCCAGGCAGGTCTTGAAGACCTCCAAGGAAGGAGACTCCACAACCTCTCTGGGCAGCCTGTGCCAGGGCTCCCTCACCTCAACAGTGAAATAGTTTTTTCTTATATTTAAGTGGATTGCACCATTATTCATGTTTACTAGCTGGTGAAACTGACATGTCCCAGTGAAAACTCAGTCAACATATCATAGAATCGTAAGGGTTGGAACAGACCTTGAAAGATTCTCTTAGTCCACCTCCCCTGCCAGAGCAGGAACATGTGCTTGATTAGGTTAATTTTTAAATCTTTCTTCATCCCTCTGAAATTAATTGGTTTGCTGTCACGTGCATTTCTTTTGTTTGAATGCATTCCTCTGGTTTGTGAGGTGAGGCTGTGAGGTAGCAGCAGGACACCAGCCCAGTGCCTGGCTCTCCCAGCCTGGCAGAATGGCTGTCCTGGCAGTGAGAGTGGCTTCTTTTAACCACCTTATGTGGGAGGCAGCTGTCAGCAAGGGACTAAACCAGGAAAACATACCAACCATGCAAGTAAATGTAAACTACGATTAGTAAAGTGTTAGGGCCTTCTCTGTCCCCATTCTATGTGCTTAATCTTTGCTCCCCAGAACCTGAGAGAAGGCTGAAGGTGGTGGCAAGTCCAGCTAGCTAGACTTCCCTTTGGTTTCCAGGAGGCAATTTTCTTTTCCCCCCAGCTGAGATTGTGATGACAGCCTTTCCTTGAGCTGTGAATTGACGTTTTGTCCACATCAGTGCCCTGGAGAGGTCGGCTTCATTTAACTGTAAGCTGTGTCTGCACACTGAGGTTACCTCCGCAACCCCACTGTGCTTTGTGGACAATAAGGCTTATTGTAGAATGAATACATCTATATGTATATATATATATACACACACACACATACATATTATTTCAAGTTACTTTCAAGTTAAGATTTGAAAGCTTTGACTCCAAAGGACAGCCAACATTAATTCATCTGTTACTTTTCATTACTTCGCTAAGAATGTTACCTTGATTTGGCTTGGTTTGGGGAGCCAGAGTATGTATGAGCAAATAAAGGAAGACTTTGGTATCTTCTGACTTGGAAGAAATCTTATGCTTATCGCATAAGTGAAGCTGCTAGTGCAGGTTCTTAACAAAGCTTGAACTCTGTACACAGAAGGATTTGTCCACTGATTATTAAAAACTGTATTTTTCTTGTAGACTTCCTTTGTTGTCGATGAAGTCAGTAGCATCATTAAAGAGGTAAACTAACATTTTCATTTTGTTATTGAGAAAGTATAATCTGATAACTGATGTGTTAATAGATTCCTGGATGGGTTGCTATCAAAGTATATATGTGTTGATTTATCCAGTGTCCATACTTTCAGTGGAAACAACACATAGTTTTAGTTGTGACCCGTGTTACAAATCCAAAAGATAATTGATTTCATATGCTCCTCTCTGGTTGCAGCATATCCCTACTAGAATTTCTAGGGGAATGATTTAAGTTAAAGCCTATAGAGGTAGGTTTTATGTTTCAGTAACATATAGTTTGGGGGTTTTTACGGGCTATCTGCACATGCATGTTGTTTTTTTCAGATGCCTTTCCTCTAAAATGAGTTCTTGTTTGTTTGTAATGACTGAGCTCTTCTTGTTGCTAGGAAACATGCATTTCTTCAGAAAATTTCCAGAGGGATTTGGGTCTTGTGTCCAGAATTCCTCTTGTAATAAACTAGTGTAATCTTTTGTTGCAAAATAACTATTTTACTCAGACTCTGTAAATTGAATACACATGCTTTGGTACATCCTTCTGCCTCTGAGTCTGAAATAATTTTGTGCTTATTTTTCTAACAATTACTCTAAGAAAAAAAAGGTGTCTCAATGAAAAACATGCAGCTTTGATATAGCTTTATTTATTTGTAACTGAAAGGGGAAACTATCCTCATAAATGAAATGGACTATTTGGCTGAAGGCTTCTGCTCGATGAGGAATCAACTACGTGGGTCTTTTGACTTGAGGTTGTGTTTCCCAAAAATGATTCTGCTGAAAAAGCTGAAATTCTTTTCCATGGAAGAATATGTGTGGCTGAGCCATTGTTGCGTGCATTTGTTCAGTTTCTTCATGGTCTTAAATGTAAGACCCTTTTTATAACTCTAAAATCAAATATCACCAAATGGAGAGAGGATGGAATCTATGATGATTTCCCCTATGCCTGGCTCCAACTCTTGATCTGCAAGTTTTTTGATACTTGAGAACACTTGCACCGATTGGTATGGACAAAGTATTTAGGTTTTATCTGTGAGTACGGGGTCCCATGTTTAATGTTCCATGTTGGAATGGGTTAATGGGTGCCTTGTAGATAATTCTGCTTATGTGAGGTGTTTGTCACCAACAGGCCATAGAAAGTGCGATAGGTGGGAACGCCTACCAGCACAGCAAAGTCAACCAGTGGACAACAAGCGTGGTGGAACAAACGCTAAGCCAACTCACAAAGCTGGGGAAGCCTTTCAAGTATATCGGTGAGCCCAGCTCCTTCTCTTGTGTTTGAGCCGGTACATTCAAGGGCACTGATGGGACATCTTGACAAGGGCCGTGTCTGTATGCTACCCGTAAGCATGTGTATGTGTGTGTGTATAGACTATGCTAAGCAAAAATGTAGCTAAATGTTAATTAACATTAGTGATAAATTAATCAAAGCTTCTCTACTAACAGTGACCTGTGTGATTATGCAAAAGAATGGTGCTGGGCTACATACAGCAAGCTCTTGCTTCTGGGACAACTCCAGCGATGGTAAGGACACAACTGTTGGATTTTTCAGCTTGCAACTTTCATGTCAGTGCCCTTGGTATGCTAGGCAGCATACTGTTTTTTTTGCCAAGTGCATTCCTTTTGGAATAACAGCATTCAGTTTGGTATTTTATCCATTTGGCTGTGATGCTAACTACCATATATGAAATGCTTAGCTGTTGAGAAAGCTTAGTTCTTAAGATTCTAAGCATGACCAATCACAAACACACATATAAGGGCATGCATTTAATCACTGTCAGGTTCTTCTGTCTCTGAAACCCCTTTTTTTTGTATTCATAGGAACCTGCACTGTGAGATGGGAGAATAAGACTATGTACTGTATTGTCAGTGCCTTTGGACTTGCAATATAATTGCCTTGAAATCATTCGCCCTTCTCTTTTCTACTCCAGCACTTGATTTCATCTCTACTTAAACTGTGAATTCACTGAACGACTCCTGTTTTTAATGTACTTTTTAAATAACTTTCTTCCAAACTTAGAAATGTGGAAACATGCTGTTACATGGTTTATGTTTGTACTTCGTGTAGTACCAGTGTTGCCATACTGTCTTACACTTCAAGAACTTCTCTTCAAGGTGCTAATACTGAAATCTGCTGCAGTGTAAACACTTTCTCTAGATTTCTTTTTTAAGACCAAAATAACTGAGACACTGACTTTCACACTTTGTACTCTTGGTTAGCATTAAATTATTGAAATTCATGACCATTGGTGTGACTTATTTACATGTAACTCTTTAGTTGTTTTAAAAAAGCTCCACTTCTTTTAGTTCTCTTTAAGGTAGTTGAGGTACATACAAGAATATAAAGCACTTCCATAATGGCTTGAGAGTTGGGCAGAGAGGTACCTTATGAGGTTCAGCAAGGACAAGTGCAGTGTCCTGCATCTGGGAAGGAACAACCCCATGCACCAGCACAGGCTGGGGATTGACCTGCTGGAGAGCAGCTCTGCAGAAAGAGACCTGGGAGTGCTGGTTGGTAATAAACTGAACATGAGNTAATGGGATGAAACTGGAAAACAAGAAGTTCCGCTTAACTATAAGAAAGAACTATTTCACTGTTGAGGTGAGGGAGCCCTGGCACAGGTTGCCCAGAGGGGTTGTGGAGGCTCCTTCCTTGGAGGTTTTCAAAACCTACCTGGAGCTATTCCTGAGTGATTTGATCCAGATGGACCTGCTTCAGCAAGGGTTGGACAAGATGATCATTAGAGGTCCCTTCCAACCCCTGCCATTCTATGAAAATTGCAAGAAAAATAGATGACGCTTACCTGAAAGTAACTTGGCTGCATTTTTGGGACCTGCTTAATCTGACTGCATGGTATTTAGGGCATGGAACATTAACAGAAATACCAGTCTTCATCAGACAAAGGCAGGTAAGTTTTCCACATTCTGGAAGTGCTTGGCAAGCTGTATATGAGTAATCATTTGCTGCTGCAACTGGTTACAGGTGTCTTGAACCTACCTTCTACCGGGTTTTACAGACAGTGAGCTTGTAAGTTCCGATAGCTGGTGAAACAAAATCCTGTCTGAAAGGGGGGGAAGCTGCCTCAAGGCCCCCTGATATTAAATAGTAACAGATGAATCAGTCTCCTGCCTTCTGGAGTGAAGTCACAGAGGAATAAAAAGTACAACAAGTTTTCAGCATAAGCTTGGATACATTTTGTCAACTAATTAAACAAAAGGGAACACGCACTCAATTTCAGACTGCCACTGTGACCTGATTTGCTGCTTCTGAAAGCAGTAGCTCACTGCTGGTGAATGTGAAAGGATTGCTTACAGAGCAAGTATGGGAGAGTATTCCTGGGCTGAAGTCAGGCAAAGGGACCTGCATCTGATTGTATTTAGGAGGCCCCATCTAATATTTTGGGGATCTGGCTCTTGGTTAAAGCTGTTTGGAATGAGATGAGTGCTGGTACAACAGTATGTTTCCAGGAGCTGGAAAGATGTGATACCGAAAAGTCGACCAACTGCAGAAGATTTGTTGTTCAGTGCTGGGTGCATAAGGGTGCTCTCTGTGATAACTATTCAGTACAGCCAAAGATGCTTGTAGAAAGCCCTGTGCTAGGCAAGGCTTCAACACCCTTCCTACCCTGCTCTGCTGTCAGTAGGGCAAAAAGTTGTCTTTGTCAGCAGGCTTGGTACATTTGAGACTTTTAATATAGCCATAAGGCTTGTGTATCTCTGTAGCATACCAGTTTTAAAACATGTTTGTAGGTACATCTTCATGCCAAGCCACATTATTTGAGTGTATATCCCAGTGAGTGCTACAGGGCTATACTGTGTGTACTTACCTTATATTGGGGAGTAAATACCTTGCAGTGCTGTAGCGAAGAGTTTTAGTTTAGCAGGCGTTTGACTAGAAACAGAAAGCTGAGTGTTCAGGGTCAGAAACAATACACCACCTGTAAAAAGAAAATACTGAGATAGGTCAAACAAAGTGTCTCAGTCACCAGAGTGAGACAGAAACTTGTTACAAAGAGACAAAATATTTCATCTCTCAATTGCCAAGGGAATTTTTTTTATGTGGATGGTTGGAAACTTTATCTCCTTTCCATCAGCATGCCAGAACAATGCTGGTAATGTAGTACCTACTCAGCTATTTATGTACATTTCAAAGAAACAGTATTTATTTCTTTGCTTGGCTTCCTGGTCCAGCCATGCAAACATTCCTTGTCCTTTGATTATGTTTGTCATAGCAAATCCCTTGCCTTTTTTTTTGCTATTTGTTGGTTCATGTATGGGCTGGCCTCCAGAAAAAAATGCTTGAGATACCTGTCAGTGTAAAAGCTGTCTGGGAGGAAAAAAAACCTCTGTTGCATTAAGATAGAAGTTGTGCTACAGAGTTTTTAGAGACTGTTTTGCACGTAAGCCATAACCAGTGCTTCCCATGTAACAGGCTACAGAAGGGTTAGGTGGTTGTGGGGTTTTGGGTGTCGGTCTTCCCGCCTCCCTCAAATTAAGACAGGGCTTTTCTGTAAAATGCTATTGTGGTGATACATGACAAGTCTCCATGTTGTGCAGTTGCTGATTGTAACATCTTAATTATCTTCAACTACCTTAATCACCATTTTCAGACCAGCTCACCTCAGTGCCACTGTGAAGCATTAGGGTGATGAGCTTGCAGAGTCCTTGCTCTAGGTAATAAATTGGATGTAAAATAAATATAGCACAAAGTAGGGGCTGGAGTAGTTGGGAAGGTGGGTAGTTATGAAGTCAGTGTTTGTTTCCTGTCTGTTACTGCCGTGATGTTTCATATGGCAACAGCTATAGAAATGGAGGGACACATCAGCCCTGCCCTGGAGGAACAGTAAGGAGAACACGGGGAGGGTAATTGCCTGTATCTGCAACAGCTGACTTACCTGCCTACCACCATTAACTATTTCAACTAAAACACAAAGGAAATGGCTTCAGAATTCACTGCTGTTGGTAAATGAGCACTGCCATCTCTGACTGATAGATAAAAGCAGGAGTAAGTTGCCTATCTGTTTGTGCAGAGATGCCTACCAGCTGTTTCATTCAGAGATTTCAGTCTCCTCTCACGTTTATGTAAGGAATGGTAACAACCCAAAGCGAGGGTGACACACTGATTGCTTGCAGTCTACCAACCCTTGGAAGAGACAGAACTAGAAGCAGGGGATGAATGACATCAGCATCTTCACCATCTCAAATACATGTAAATTGAAAATAGGTGTAAGTTATGAAAATGGTCCAATTAGTCATTCCCTAGGAGGAAAATAAACCCAACATACACTATAAAGATAAAAAAATTTATTATGAACATATTTACCAATGATTATGCACATTAAGTCTTTCCCAGAAAATACCCAACTTTTGCTTGAAACATTAGTTTTTCCTTCATATTCCACATTAGCATGAAGTTTTCTGACATGAATGGATAGTTTGCTGTCATTAACACAACTTCTAGATGCACGGACCATTTAACACACGTCATCATGCACACTTTCCCAAAGCAGCATTTAATTACAGCTTCTCATGAAACAGAGCATTTATCTTACACAGTTTTATACCACTTTGGTACACATTGTTTCCATATTTTCATTTTACATATTTACAATCTTCTAAAAAAACAGTTTACAGTAATGCAAAGGTATTACTGGCATAAGCAAAAGGAAATGGAAGGAAAATTGGGTGACTACAGATGCAGAATTACCTTTTGGCTCAAAATCTTTCCTGCTGGAAACAACCTCCTGTTTTCCCCTGGGTCTGTTGCACTAGCTGCTCCTCGCTGGTGTTAAGCCCTATGCTTGCTCGTCTCTGCCAGTCCTAGGAAAGTTTCCAACCAATTCCAACAGCAACTGTATTTTTTAAGCACATACTACAGAACATGGTTGTCTTAAAAGTCCCTCTTGATGGCTGCCTCCATGGAAGTCGTGCAGTTATCGAACAGCCAGCATCTCCTTTAGAGCAGGAATGCTGCGTGCTGTTGGGCCTTTTTGGATACTTGTCTCATTTTGTACAGTTCCACTAATGATGAAAATAATTACTTTAGCAGTACTGAAAGGAAAACGAGGCTAGTTTCTTACCCAGAGAAGGGCTGTTTCACCCTTAGGTTACAATACTTGGAGCTGCAACTTACACAACCTATTCCCAAGTTGCTAACAATCCATATTGTAATTGATGCTCCTCAAATACTGTCTCTGCTTTGCAACTGTGGAAGTAAGAAAGAGGGATGAAACTGAGATTTCTTGATAGCAAAACTATTTCCTCATCTGCATTGCTGCTTTTGCCTTTTTACTGTATACTGACTTTGATGGGTCAGTGCTTCAGCCAAGCTTACTGTTACACTCTAGCACTTCCAAAATACAAAGCTATTTTGCATGGCAAACATTACTTAAATATAATCTCTAAAAAGCAACAAGGAAACTATTTTTGCACTCTTTTCATAGTGAGATACTTAGTTTAAGTACACATTTCCCATTGTCAGCTTTCCTATTTTCACTTTGAGTTCAGCGATGTAGAAAAGTTAATGCAAACAAAACAGCAAGTGAAATAGGCTGAGAACAGATTAGGGGGAAAAAATCATCTCAAAGTTAGATTAAAAATGTTTTCTTTAGTTAATGAAATGCCAGAGCATGACACTATTTCAGGGTTTGCTGTAACAGCCAGTTCAGAAACATTGGTATACTTTGCACATCAGTCAAAACCAATTTAGACTAGAATTAAACAATACCACAGCCAAAAAGATCTGAATATGTAACAATCATGTAAATATACATTTTTGAGAACCTAATTCCTGTAGCCACTGGAAGTCAAGAAGATTTGGGGTATGCAAAGGATGCATAATTGGCCCCCAAGTCCAAGTCTGCCAGTTCAGACAGCTGTAGGCCTTATCTCCAATACATAGTAAAGAAAGAGTCTAAAAGGAAGTGCTGAAGGTGCAGCTTACTACAGCTCTCTAGAACAACATCAGCACCACTTACTTGAAATACTTTAAATATTTTCCTATATGTTCTTCTAAACTGACACCAACTAATGAAAAGCACTGAAGGGACAAAGCTTCCCGTCCTCCCCGGCAGTTTCCCTTGCTTTAACCAGACGATAGTGCTTTGGCATCTAACAAATAAATGATTCCTGGTATAGAAAGGTTCAAGTTTCAAATACAGTCAAAAACTTTCACAGCTCTACCTAGTATTACAAAGTTTGTCTCTTGCACACCCAGAGTGTTCTATCGCCCTTGTCTTCGGCAGAGCACTGATTTAAGCTGAACTGCTCTATGATAGCAAGGATGCAACCACGTGAAGCAGCAGTTCCTTTGGTCCTCTCTGAGAGCACTGCTACACTGTGAAGTCTCCCCTTCGTGATCCTCAACAGCTACCAAGAGGTCATTGCAATGGGAATGATGAAGGATGGTTGCTGCATCAAAGTATAACAAACCTACTTTTTCCCCCCAACACGATTCAGCAAGTCCAGCAGGACTTCATTGCACTCTTCTTCTTAGACTACATCAATAATGAGCACAATTCCTTAGTGTCAACCAGCACCATTTTCTGTCTCACACATTAACATACTTTTGAGACTCTTCTACAGCAGCAGAGCAGAGAAATTTTACAAGAGTAACAGTTACAAACCCAGAAAAAAATATAATGATGCTTTCAGTTAAGTGAAGTACCTGAAACAAAAGGAGTTAGAAACAAATAGCATCCACTTAAATAAAGTGAACAGTAGTGTAGTAGAAAACCAACTTTTAAATAGAGAAGCAGCAGCATCATACTAGGAATACTGAGTTCCCATAGAACTTTGTTCCAGCAGAGACTGGAATGCACAGAACATGCTCAAAAGCTAACTCTCATGCATGTTCAATACATGAGCAAACACCATCGTGCCTAGGATATAGATGAACTATGTATTAATACAACTTCAGGAAAGCTTCTGATGTAGAAAAAGGCTTTAAAAAGGAAATGTCTGGAAATTTGAAATTGCAATTCTTGATGAAACTTTCATGCTATATTCTCTGTAACAATCTCCTCCAGCATAAAAAAGAAAACAAAACAGAAAGAAGGGTACTGGCTTCCTTCTGCAATTTGTTGCTGCCTAAATAATTTCATTTGAAATGGCTGGTTTTTAAAAACAACAACAATCAACCCAAACAAACACTTCTGTTGTAGCAGTAAAGCAAGTTATGAAACACGTATTATACAAATAGTTTTGCTATTTTGGCTCACAAGAACGATTATTTGCACATACCTTGCGCCTACAAATGTGGTAAACTCATCTTTGTGATCACTTCTTCAAAGGAAGAATGGAAAGTCTGTGTTTTCTTGCATTAAAAAAAAAAAGAACAGAGAAAACCCTCAAACACTTCACTCCCTGCCTCCAGCTCAAAAGACTAAGGTAGGAAATTGAAAGGGCAATGAGGCACCTGGTACAGCAGTGGACAATACGGAAAGGGGTTAACACAAATGCAACAGATGAATGCCACTATGCTGTACCTAATCCTCAACTCCCCTCTCCCCCAAAAAAGCCCCAGCAAATCAAGCAGCAAGGAAGCAGTTTAAAAATCAGCATATGATCAGTGACACTTCTAAATGACAAAATATCTCAAGATTTTAGTTAACAGACACCCTGCTATCAGGCATTTTATAAGATGTGTAAAAAGTCTGGGTTGAAGTTTTCACCACAACCTTTGCAAGCGGGTAGTTTTTTTCAGTTTTACACTTGTAAACAGAAAGAGAAGCAGGATGTCCCTCCTGGGAGTTGGTGTTCAGGTCACAGCAGACTGTAAAGAAGCCAAGGAAGCTGTACATCTAGGAAAACTTCAAAATTGGTTTAATTCTGGCTAAACGAGTCTGTGTACATCAAAATCAATCGCTGTCCGATTCCTCTTTATACTTGGCTCTAATAGCTTGGCCATTCTGAAGTGGCATTTCTTCATAGTCGCTCCTGTGAAAGAGATAACTTGTTACAACTCCTGGACATGGTCTTCAGATAGGAAGCCCACAGTAAACAGGAAAGTACAAGCCATGTTCAGGCATCAAATTGTTATTTGGGTGAAGAGCTGGTATCCCTTTTCTTTCCTTGTCAGAGATTCGAACAATATGTATGACTTATCTCCAGAACAGGAAGCATAGAAATAGTGATTCCAGTAACTACAAGCCACTTCACAAAGACTGCTATAGAAGCAAGCTGGTACTAGCACTATTGCTCTAACCAAACAAGGCAAGCTCAGAAAATGCGTATTAGCTCCTCTAGCACAAACTTTGTCAGGTGGCAGCAGCATTAACCCCATTCTCACTATTCCAGGCACTCCAGTGTCTCTGCTAAAGCACCAAGGGCATCAGATAATGAGTTTGTTCAGTGTGTAACACAGAGACATCTGATCAGGATGGGGTTTAAGTGATGCTGTAATCCTCGTATTGCATAAAATCACACAAGTCCAGGAAGTTCTTCTAGATTTGATTATTGTTATTTCACTAAGTGATGGACACTTAAGAATAGCCACCCTGCTTCCCTGAAGCATTTACATATGAGCTGAGACCTTGCTAACTGCATCTGACTCCTGCAATCCTTCCTGGCTTAAAAGGAAGTCTTTTCCTGTCACAGATCTTGCTGCCTTCACTCCATGAGCTACCAGCATCCCACTACTCGCTTACCTGTTTGTATCAGTGCCGTGGCAATCCCTTTTAGAAACCAAAAAAAGAAGAAACAAAATAACATGCATTCTCATGGCATTGCTGTTTCAGAATAAGGCTATGATTCTGTTCTTTAGGCAGAACACTTTCACTAACAACCTACAAATCCCTCACATATAATGCATTTGGAATAGAACATTGCAAAAATAACACACCAAAAGTGTAAAATCCCTCCATGGGTATTTTATAATCTTACCCATAAATCACATCATCATCCGAATCATTCAGCATAGAAAAAGCAGGATTGTCTTTCAGCTGTGATTCTGGAAAACACAAATAAGGGTCAATTTAAAGCCTATAATACATAGAAATGTGTGTGTACTTCTGACTCAACACTGCAGCAAACAATCCCAACAACTTCCAAGGAAGTCACAACAAACAGGAATTCCCCTTTAAATTCTTCACCCTTCAGCCACGACATAGTGGTATTCCTAAGAGTTATGCAGGTGATGTAACTATCTGATCTTTAGACAGACAATCTCCATGTTGTATAAATGGATTTCCTCCGTTGTGCACTTTCCTGTGTCATATTATTTCAACCTAAACATAAGAGTAATTAAGTCAGACCTCATTATTCTTAATCATTGAGTTAAATCAAAAGTTCATATGTATTTAACAAGCACAGACTTCTTTAACTTCTTAGTTATTTCTAAGGTACAAACAGACCAAGGCTGCAATCCCTTGTATGCAAGTCAATGATTAGCCAGCTATTTTTCATCCTTGTAACAGAGGAAGGAAGGACTTGTACCTTTATGGTGCAATGAAACAAATACTTTCCACTGGCTATTTATAACAATTCCCTTTTCATGACCTTGTTCATTTCTTGCCTCATTTGTGTTTCTTAGTTGCAGTTCAATCCAGCCATTTGCCATAAACATATTTTTCTTGTCAGCTTTATCCTTTCTGCTTCCTATAAGCTAATGCTTCTTGCAGTCTGACAGCAAGTTTTCAATGTCATCCTTGCACAGACAAGCCTCTTGTCTTTCTTAATAGAAAACCAGCATTTTTCTGCAACAGGTCCATCTATCTCAACTCTAATATGTTTAGAGAAAGGACCAGCTCCACTACCCAGTGTCTTTCTCCTGCATACCTCTCAGTATGCAAAGGTGTGATTGGACAAGGTACTAGATAATCTCATCTAGACTCTCTTTCCCATGAAAAAAGAGTCTAGATCCATTTACTCCATTCTATGATTCTATGAAAGGTTGGACCAGATGACCTTTCCAGGACTCTTCCAACCTGGGCTGTTCTATGGTTCTGTATTTTAAACTCAATGTTTTAAAGCAGAGAATGCATTCTGTACAAATATGTATCTTACAGATCATTATCTGTTAAGAGAGGGCTAATGCTTTATAATGATAATTTGAGAGTCAGATTATATCCTCTACACAGGAATGC
This sequence comes from Urocolius indicus, assembly GCA_013401255.1. NCBI lineage: Eukaryota > Metazoa > Chordata > Aves > Coliiformes > Coliidae > Urocolius > Urocolius indicus. The sequence continues at coordinate 28,357 of WBNH01005627.1, read as the reverse complement.
AAAAACAGAAGTGCCACCAATTCAATTCTTTATCTCTTTTTACACAAGCCCTGTGCAGCCCTCTCACCACAGCAAGATCCACTAAATTCCTCCCACGTCAGACATCAGCTGCACTCCTACTTTTCCAACATGTTACCTTTTGCATTGCCCAAATTGCCAGCACGACAATGTGTTAACTTTTGTTAGAGCAAAGTACAAGTGAAGTGTTGTTGCTCCTTAAGGATTGCCTGAGAGTCAGTGCAAAAGTTAGTGCATTACATGCAAACAACATATTGACTAGAAGCTTGATCTAGGTGCATAAGAATCCATTTTATGTGACCCTTTGTATTTCCAACCCTAATTTGTTCAAGAACAGCAGTGTTAACACAAAGCAAATTGAAACAGTAATGAGACAACCAAAATACAGCGATATTACACAGTATCTGCTAATATGCCAGCACTTGTCATCTAAGTTTGCCAGACAATTGCTTACACTTACCATATAGTGCATTCTTGGAGGGGGAATACACAAAGGCTAATGTGTAGAGATAAAAGTTCAATAAACCATAAAATGATAAGAATTCTGCTGGTAGGAAGCGTCAAGGATATTGTTCAATATGGCTCCACACATACTTTGGAAACAAGATCCAAACCATCCATAAGCTGTTTCAATGGCAAGAATGTTTATCTTGCTAAACTTTGAGAGCATGAATGGCTAAATGAAACTTAAACTCAATGACAACTGATGTGCTCAAGCTATTTCAAGGTAAAGCTCCCACTGAAAACAAAGCTTTAACACACATAACATTTGCTGAGATAAGGTCTACTCCTGAGTGCTGGAGCATATGGTAAATTGAATAGTTCTGCCTTCAGTGCTAAAAGAAAGCTGAGTAAGGGTTGGGGACATTCCAAATCCACCTGGACAAGTTCCTGTGTGACCTACTCTAGCAGGTCCTGCTCTGGCAGGGGGGTTGGACTGGATGATCTTTTGAGTTCCCTTCCAACCCATGAGACTCTGTGACTCTGTGATAAAGGGAGGTGTGTTCAAGTGGGGTTGTTTTTAAATTTCTTTAAAAAGTTGTTCCTTGGCATAGAGAAAGAACTCTCTGCAGACAGAACTCCAAAGATGGCTTCTTGCCATCATTTTGGGAAAATATTAAAGGCTGTACCTACTGCTTTCTACCAGCTCCCAGCACATATTGAAGCTAATTAGGAAGTGGAGCAGTTGCAATCTCACAGGAATGAGCTAGGATCTCATGTTTCAGGTCCAGAAACACAGTTTGTAATCCTTGTGAAAATTACTAGAATACATGCATATCTAGGCCTTCAATTCTTTGGAAGAGTATCACATGCAGTTGTGGTTTATATGATATAAACAAATTAGACTGAAACTGTCTCAGGTCATAATCTTTACAAAGAGCCATTACAAACTGCTGACATGAAACCTCTATCAAAAGGACTGAACCCCAAAAGCCCATCTAGAAGTCAAAGGTCTCAGTCATCATTATTAAGCAACTTCTACATTAAACCAGATCAACATTCCTACTTGAGCAGTATCACAACGCAAGGATATAATTCTGATAATGTGTTGACAGCTCAGCAACAAAGTTGTCCTGTAGAACTTGTGCTCCAAAGCGTAGGTAGAGTATAACGATGCTGTGGGAAAAAAAATAAAGCATAGAGATGTACTCTGTCTTTAAATCACAAAATTGAAATGGTATAAGAGAAAATAATTACGTTAACGTGCTGATGATTTATTTTAATCCACATTTGCTTTCACAGTTCTAAGTTAAGAATCATCCTCTTAATCACAAGTCAGCCATCAACGGAGTAAAGCAGGAAAAAACCTCCATTGACACTTACCTAATGACAAGCACTACAAAGGTTAATGCAGTCAAGAATTTTAACCTGAGATCTGAAAAATATTTAGAAAAGTTATTGGCAAATTTACACCTGTATCTAGAAGAAGCAAGCCTGTTTGGGGAAGAATCAAAAGAAACAGCTCTTACCAACATAAGGCATGTTACGAAGTTCTGAGCATGCCCTCACTATCAGGAACAAAAGGTAGAGGATGTACATGGTTGCAACCACAAGAAAGAAGATTTTCATTCCCTGTAACAAGAGTATTAATTTTTATGATTTAACAAGCTCTAGTCTATTCCTTCGTCCCTCAGTAGAGATCATTATTTCCCAAACCACAACATAGAATGGTCCATTTATTCAGGGAAAGTAGGTTCATGAAAAGAAGTACAAAATGAGGATGGCTATACATCAAGGCTGGCTTTTTGGGAATGTAAAGAAAGGATGTTTAACAGAAGTCATAATTATGTTCACTGAGTGAACAACAACAACAATAAAAAAAAGGTAAATCTCAACAATGTTCTAAAAACACAGCTCTGGAGAACAACACAGGGACCTGTACAAATTGGATCTTCCTTTACAACAAGAATGGCTGAAATAAACTAGTACAGAGGATTTTGGCAGGAGTAAAGATGTGGAAAACTGACTTAGTAAGAGGCTTAGCTTGTTAGTTTTTTTTTCCCAGTCTCAACAGTCATGAGTTTCTGACTAGACTTGTGGTGTCCCGTCTCCAACTTTGCATGCCAATGTTCTCATTGTGATGGAGCTCAATATGGCCTACAAATGACCTAAAGCAAAACTGAAAGTACCCTGGTCAGAGTAAGGCCATCCGACCAGCATTGCCTATTTTCTAAATGGTGTCACCATTTTTAGTAGAAGAACAAACCCCACCTCCTTGGATTGCCTAACTCCACCTAACAATTTAATAGCAAGCAAATATTGCTGACTTACCTGGAAATTACCCGTGTCAACCCTGTATTGATATGTAGGATCGTGTACTTCATTAACACTAGAAAAGATTCAAAATGAAGAAGTGGTACTTACACTATTACAAAAGACAAGGTCAAAAAGCCATACTGACCAAGAAAGCTACTAACAAAGAAAAGGTTTAAAGTTACTATACAGTTTATAAGTACAGGTTTTAGCTGTATAAACTGGTGCAAATGCCATTGATTCCAACAGTCGTGACTATTTACAGTACACAGTATCGGCCTTCTTCCCAAACTCAATTTTGAAGGGTTACTTGAAGGATTTCAGTTGTATGTCTCATCTCCTCACTTATTTTTTAGAAAGTGTTTAATCTTGGAAATTCCTACAAGCCTTCTGGATTTAATGTTTAAATTTTATCCTTGGCAATAAGAATTATACTTAAGAAATAACTGTGGTATAAGCCCTTTCCTCGTAGCAGTTCTGTGGCTAGGGCATTAGGATGAGCCCTTCCTGCAACTGCACTGCTTTCAACAATGTACAGAGAAGGTTGGAAGGCATCTTCCTTCTGAGAAGAAAATAACAAGCAAACACTTGAGAAAAAACAGTTGAGAAAGTTTGTCAAACTGTGTTAATAGTTAACAACAGAGGAACTTGTTGCTTCAAATACTAAAAGCTGATTTGGACGTAACACTAGAGAGATAACTGTAGGGAGATGTGGCATATTGACGAAGTTGTGACTTCTAGATCTTACTCTGATTTATAACATTACATACTGCTAGATTGTCCAATTTCAAATCAGTCCCAATTTGCAAACCAAAAAGACCAAAGAATTTGAACTCCATTCCTACATCACAATCAGAGCATAAAGGAACAGACTGCTAATTAGAAACAATCTCATTCTTGAACACTCTCAGCTCACTACTTCTTTGTATTGTTAAAACACTTACGTTTGCCATACGCCCAATGTAACAGAGGCCAGCCACAACAGTCCCACAATAAAGAGTTTGGGCAGATAGAAAGTTAAGCACTTCCTTTCCCCCTGTTGAGAAAACAATACTGTGATGAGAAGTGAACCCACATTTGAGATTTCATTCATTCTCAGCAGAATAAAATAACTATCATCTTTGATTCATTCCACATGAACTAGGTTAAAAGACTTGCCTTCTGTCTTTTTAACCTGCACAGGCAATTATATAGAAGATGACACAGAACTGTATCATCATTTGTGTTTCTAAGATGCACTAGCTTTGGAGCATCTTATTTATGAGGTCCCCATTGTTCACTGACACTGCAAATACAGGAATATGCTCCAGAATTTGTATTTATTTTATGCAGTATTTTAAGTGGTTTAAAAAACAATCAACCACCATACAAATAACAAAACCCTTCAATCAAGAACAATGCCTAATAGCATAATTCTGAAGGCTGTCCTGTAATAGGTTAGAGTGGACTGTCTCATAAACTAAACATGAGCCAGCAATATGTCCTCATGGCCAAGAAGTCCAATGGCATCCTGGGATGCATCAAGAAGAGTGTAGCCAGCAGGTCAAGGGAGGTTCTGCTCTCCCTCTACTCTGCCCTGGTGAGGCCTCATCTGGAGTCCTGTGTCCAGTTCTGGGCTCCTCAGCTCCAGAGGGACAGAGAACTGCTGGAGAGAGTCCAGCAAAGGGCCACCAAGATGATCAGGGGACTGGAGCATCTTTCATACGAAGAAAGGCTGCGGGAACTGGGGCTGTTCAGTCTGGAGAAGAGAAGACTGAGGGGAGATCTTATTAACATTTACAAATATCTAAAGGGTGGGTGTCAGGAGGTTGGGGCATCCCTTTTTTCTATGGTATCTAGCAACAGGACAAGGGGTAATGGGATGAAGCTGCAACACAAGAAGTTCCACTTAAATATAAGAAAAAACTACTTCAATGTGAGGGTCAGAGAGCCCTGGCATGGGCTGCCCAGAGGGGTTGTGGCGTCTCCTTCCTTGCAGATCTTCAAGACCTGCCTGGACATATTCCTATGTCACCTGATCTAGGTGAACCTGCTTCTGCAGGGGGGTTGGACTAGATGATCTCTAAAGGTCCCTTCCAACCCCTACCATTCTATGATTCTATGATTTAGGCATGGTAGCCTCACAATAATCTACTTCACCACAAATCATTTTAACTTCAAAGCTTCACATGTCACATTGTACTTTAAGAATAAATATATCTTAAAAAAAAAAAAAAACCACGATTGTTTGGTTTTTGTCACCTTTTGAGAGAATTGAAAAAACAAGCACTGACTTCTCAGTAAGTAGTAGATGTTACCGCCTTACCTGTACTCTTATACCATGGTAGACACAAAGCCAGAATAACAATAACGCACACAGAAACAGTGACTGGAATAGATCATCCAGCATCCCAGGAAACCAGCTGTTCACCAGGAAAGAGAGAGGGAAAAATGGATCTGTAACAAAATATGAAAAAGTTCAAGTTAAGATTAAGGGGAAAAGCACACTATTGTCCATTATAAAAGGTAAAGCAGAATGCATTTTCAGAGGAACAAAACCACCTAGATTTTTCAATTTACAACAGTAAATGAAATTTAAGTTTGCTGTCTCTTAAAGTAATTTACAAAGAAAATGGTGTCTCCAGCAACAATCACCTGTGCTGTGGAAAAGATCTGAATTGGTTGTCAACATTTCTATAATTTCAAGTTTTATTAACTAAACCACTGGTCTTGGTGATGACCTCAAGTATTACCAAAGAATGACTGAAAAGCAAATATCCTTTTGGTATCACTGGATTGTGCTAGAATTTGATGTGGTTTACCAGATTACAAGTAGCCTCGATTTTAAAATAAAGTGCAAGCATCTGAAAAATTAAGAAGTCAGACTGCAAACACAGAAATTGCATTTACGTGTCACTATATGAAAGGTTCAATCAGAGCTTTAAACAGATAGAACTGAGATTCACGTGACTGAAAAGAACGAAGTCACAGAATCACAGAATGGCAGGATTGGAAGGGACCGTTAGGGATCATGTAGTCCAACCCCCATGGAGAAGCAGGTTCACCTAGATCAGGTCACACAGGAACATGTCCAGGCAGGTCTTGAAGACCTCCAAGGAAGGAGCCTCCACAACCCCTCTGGGCAGCCTGTGCCAGGGCTCCCTCACCTCAACAGTGAAATAGTTCTTTCTTATAGTTAAGTGGAACTTTTTGTGTTGCGGCTTCATCCCATTACCCCTTGTCCTGTTGCTAGCTACCATAGAAAAAAGGGATGTCCCAACCTCCTGACACCCACCCTTCAGATATTTGTAAATGTTAATAAGATCTCCCNCCCCTCCCCCCTCCCCTCTCCCCTTCCCTCCCCCTTTCCCTTTCCCTTTCCCTTTCCCTTTCCCTTTCCCTTTCCCTTTCCCTTTCCCTTTCCCTTTCCCTTTCCCTTTCCCTTTCCCTTTCCCCAAAAGCTTTTCTAAATATTCCAGGATACACATACCATTGTAAAGTAGCAGGAGGGGAAGGAGGATGGACATCCATTTCTGTTCAATACCCCAGTCTCTCATGGAGAATTTCCGCAGGGAATGTGCAAACAGACACTATAAAACAACAACAAAAGTTTGTAAGGAAGGAATACAGCCTTAATGGTTTTAGCACAGTAAAGAGGTAGCACGGTACATTGCAAAGGGAATTTCACAAGGCCTTTGCCACCAAGAACATCTCCTAGCTTCTACTTCTGCTTCAAGTTTGCTGGCTTATCCTAATGCAAATCACTTAATCTCTCAAGCCAAATGAGAAGGAAACCAGCTAGTGCCATGCAAATCAACAACCCATGAAAGAGTGTTGCTTAATTACTGGTCACATGCTACCAACAGCTTTACTTTACTTTAGCTTACTTTACAGATTCTGTATCACATTGACAGTTATCTGCTGAGTGACATCATCTACGTAAGAAAAATACTATGCAAGTGTCCAGTGACTTATGTTGGTTTTCTTTTTTCCAAACACTTCCAGGGGCCAAACCAAGTTGCAGGGCAGAGAGAAACTGTAGCATAATTTAGGTTGTAAGAGACCTCTGGAGGTCAGCTGTCCCATCCTCACACTCAAGGAAGTGACAAGTTCAAAGTCACTTTGCACTAAGTTTTACTCTGGGCATCGTGTATCAGTGTCTGAGCCTACCTGCACTGAAAAAAAAAAAAATTACCAAAAAAAAAATCTAGCATCTAACCACAATTTCCTTTGTTTAAGCAAAATTCCTTCTGTTCAATTAAAAGAATCAGTTTAGAAAACCACATTCTCCCATTTCTCCTCTTTTCTTAAAGTCTCTTCAATACCATTTTTAAAAACATAAAGCAGCGACTACGTAAGTATTTTAGAAACATTTTTTTATACTCATTCAGTGATATCTCAAATCTGCTGCCAGAGGTTAACTTACTAAACACAGCACTACAGAGAAATGTTATCAGCTGCCTACTTAATACACTCCAGAAAAACTAAAAATCTTACCGTGACCACAAAAGTAAGAACTACAAAGACAAATCGGAACCATATTTCCACTTGTGAAAAAGTTGGATTGTAGGTCTTCCACTAGAAGAAAACAGAAGAAAACAAAACCAATGAACAATGTTTTGACAGGGTCCATATGACATCAATCATTAGCACTTTCTGCAGATACTGAAAATTTCTCTGGCTTTACAAAATTCAAAAGTATAACCAAATTGCACCACGTCAACATGGAAAGACAAATTCATACCCATAGGACTATGTGAAGAAAAGATAGCCAAAGTCGCCTAATATTAATGACCTGGATGAGGGGACTGAGGGTATTATCCTCAGCAAGTTCACTGATGGCAACAAACTGGGAGGACTGGCTGATTCACCAGAAGGCTGTGCTGCTGTTCAGCAGGATCTTGACCAGCTTGAGAGTTGGGCAGAGAGGAACCTCATGAGGTTCAGCAAGGACAAGTGCAGGGTCCTGCATCTGGGAAGGAACAACCCCATGCACCAGTACAGGCTGGGGATTGACCTGCTGGAGAGCAGCTCTGCAGAGAGACACCTGGGAGTCCTGGTTGATAATAAACTGAACATGAGCCAGTAATGTGCCCTTGTGGCTAAGAAGGCCAATGGCATCCTGGGATGCATCAAGAAGAGTGTGGCCAGCAGGTTGAGGGAGGTCCTGCTCCCCCTCTACTCTGCCCTGGTAAGGCCTCATCTGGAGTCCTGTGTCCATATCTGGGCTTCTCAGCTCCAGAGGGACAGAGAACTGCTGGAGAGAGTCCAGTGCAGGATCACCAAGATGATCAGGGGACTGGAACATTTTTCACATGAGGAAAGGCTGCGGGACCTGGGGCTGTTTAGTCTGGAGAAGAGGAGACTGAGGGGAGATCTTATTAACATTTGCAAATATCTAAAGGGTGGGTGTTAGGAGGTTGGGGCATCCCTTTTTTTTCTATAGTAGCTAGCAACAGGACAAGGGGTAATGGGATGAAGCTGGAACAGAAAAAGTTCCACTTAACTATAAGAAAGAACTATTTCACTGTTGAAGTGAGGCAGCCCTGGCACAGGCTGCCCAGAGGGGTTGTGGAGGCTCCTTCCTTGGAGGTCTTCAAGACCCGCTTGAACATGTTCCTATGCCACCTGATCTAGGTGAACCTGCTTCTGCAGGGGGGTTGGACTAGATGATCTCTAAAGGTCCCTTCCAACCCTACCATTCTATGATTGTATGCTCATTGCTTCTCTTTTTACCATGCCGCTTTGTCATACATTCAGTGTACCATCATATGTTGAAGCACCTCTCAGGACAAATAGAATATTCTTCATTGATTTCTATTGCACTGTCATTCAAATTCGAATGGCAAGAATAGAGTAAATCCAGTATATTATTCTTTATTATCAAGGTAAGATGTGTAAATTCATTATGAAGAGGTTGATAAGGTACAGGCATGCTTTCTGTAATGTGTTTGCTTTCTTAAAGCTTATTCTCGTGTTTCAGAAGTGGAAAAAAATGGAAAATCAAGTTAGTGAAGTATAAAAGAGCTAGCCAGAAAGAAAGAATTTTTTTCATAGGTTAAGGAAAAAAGCTCCTTGTTCTCCTCTAATTATTAGAAGGGCACAAATAGAAATTACAACATTTCAGTCTGCATAAACTCTACTCTGTTGCCAATTCCTCATACCTGGCATGGTTCTCTTTTGAAGCCACTTTTGAAATGTAAACTTCTTGGCACAACATATGTTCTGCCCATCTGAATACGAAGCTTTACCTTTCAATGTATTAAAGCTATCAACCTCTGTCTTGCCTTTTAAAGTGTAAATGTAGAATGAATACTGTCAGTAGAGAATCCCATTATACAAAAGCAATCTAGGATTTCAACTGAGGCAGCCTGAAGAGCAAGATAATAAACCATACAACTGTAAATGTTCCAATACTTTGTCCTGTTTGAAATGTGGAACTACACAAAGGGTTTGTCAATTTATTTTTTTCCCCCCTAGAGTTTATTTTTAATGCTGTCCTTTGTGCAGGAGAATATTACAATCATTAATATCCAGGAGGTTAATTTAGTATATAGAACCCACTTTTGCTTTACAGTAAGATATTGCCTTGCTACCTGCTCTGACACAGCAAATGTTGCGTACAAGTGGAACATACTGTGGTAACCTATATTATCAATTTGGTTTAGTTCCATTTTCTCCTCATGAAAATGTTTCTAAATTTCTTTCTGGAGCCAACACACTGATGACACAACTTTTATTAGCAATCTTGGACACTAGGAACTGTGCTAATTATTTCACTAGGGATTATTTTAATGAATTCTTTTATTAGCTTATATATTTGAGCTGAATAAACATGTTTCTCTTCCTCATGAGCACTGTCAAAAACCAAATTCCTCTGAGTTTGTTAAATCTTTCCAGCCCACGCTTTTGTAAATCTGGGAAAAACTTGCTAATTCAGATACACCTACTGGTAAGGCTGAAAAAGATACCATGCTTTAAAGAGGCAAATAAGCAAATGCAGAAAACTGGATGCTCTGATCTAGCTTGCCTGCTGTTACAAATATGTCCTAGGAATTAAGACTAAATGTATCCCAGAAAACAGCATTAGCACTTCTGAAATAATACAAAAATTGGTCTAGACACTTATTAACAGTAAATGTTATAATAGTGCTGACATTAGTAGTGACATAAAAATTAATGATGATGCATCTGGACATGTTCCTGTGCGACCTGATCTAGGTGAACCTGCTTCTGCAGGGAGGTTGGACTAGATGATCTCTAAAGGTCCATTCCAAGCCTAGCATTCTATGATTCTATGATCTTCAAAAGAGACTTCTACAACACTAGTAATTACAAGAGATTTCTTTTGATCGTATAAAACTTTATACTTACTGTGAAAGTAATATTCTGGATGGTGTATGTTAACTTATTTAGATCTTCAAAGCTAACAAATATGTTGTACTGTGTGTAGTTCAAGTAGCCAAGGTGAGCAACAATGATTTCACTGCATTTCTGTGAACACATTCAGTGAAGAATAACATGTAAAAGTCTTCAACTTATTCCAAAATATGCAGTTAGTATAGGTTGGACAATTTGTTTCTAAATAGTCAGATATTGATAACCGTTAAATGCTTTACCAAACTTGAGCAGTGAGAACAGAACAAGACCTGCAAATAAAGAATTTCTTGAAAAAGAGCAAAGCAGAAGCAGCTGATAAAGTCAGTCAGCAAGATCAAAGGTTCAACACACAAACAAGGCTAGCTTTTCACTTCAGCTGGTGCAAGCAACTGCTTGCAGCACCAGGAAGGGTCTGAGTAGCTCTGCCAGTCAGGCTCTTGGTCATCAGGCTGTGAGACAGAGCTATCTTATTCTAACTCATTTGTAAAACTTAACAGGAGGAAAGAGAAAATGCAAGCACATTGCTCCATTGGCTGTGTGCAATTACATCTAATAGAACACTGTTCGTTAACTTCTGCAGATTTCATATATATATATATATATATATATATACACCTACATAAAAGAGAAAACATTTGATTTGCCCTATACGCTTATCACAAAAAACTTCAGCTATGCCCTTCCTAAAAGACTTGCACCTGGAGAAGCTAATTTGGATGTCTCTAAGCCCAAAAATTTCAGTGAAAATTGTATTAGAAACTCAAATCCTGAAATATTTCTCCACAGGTGGCAAGAAATTTGGCTTTTTCAAAACACAGATTCCAGCTGATTTCAAACAGAAATTGTGTCAGCACACTGTTGGAGGATAATTAATCTCTCATCTGAAGCCCTGTATCCAATCTTTGGTTACAATATCCCTTTCTTCAGTGCTGCTACATCTGTTCAGGTGATGAAGCAGAATACATTGCTTTGCTAGCAGAGAGCTACTCAGGAAAAGAGGGGTCCTTAAGGGGTAATAGACACAAGTCATAGAAGTAAACAGAACAAGACAGACAAGGAGCTATCTTGGTTAGCATTACTAGCTAGGTTGCAATTATAACTAGAACTACAGAGTGTTTCCCAAGACATGCTTAACAGACATATTTTTCTCATTTGCAATGTAATGCACATGAAGAGATTTAAAGAAGAGAGACTGTATCAGAGTTTTATATAAGCAAGCACATACTTGTGCACAACTAAGTAATCTTGTCCGATTGTGAACTTGATTATTAACATATGGCGTGCTTCCATCCTTCACCACTCCAAGTACTTTGACTGTCATAGTAACATTCTTTTTGAGGGATACTGTAATTAAAAGAGAAAACATTAAGCTATTGCTATGCGTAAAAACGAAATCTCAAATAGAGTTCCAAATATAGTTTAAAACATGTGTGACATCCAAAGATGACTCGAAAGTTACTTGATTTGCTTTACTGGAGTAGGGATCCAGTATAACATTATTTATACACTTAGGCAGTAAGTCACAAATGTCCTGAACTGGAGGAGAGGGGGAGAAAATGTATCAGACCAAAAATCCACCAACCATAGCCAGAAAGCAACAGGGTCTTGTATGTGACAGGATGAAGTTAAAAGATACAACATACAATATACAGGTTGCTACAGCAGTTTCCTGAGCATTAGGTAAGATTCTCACCATCATGTTGATCCAACTCAACTACACAGGTCAGCCACAGCTGCTGATTGTAAGTAGACAGTGGTGGCGAACTTAAGTTAAATGGCTTCAGCTGTAAAAAACACCACAAGGTTAACACCAGCCATTATTCTGTTACACACTAGATCTGTAGTTAAAACAATGAAAGGCATGTTAATTATGCTTGTAACAATATTTTGGGGAATAGACTTAATATGTATTACTCTGTGGACACGATGGTAAGCAGCTCAAAATCTTTCAGAGAAGCAGCATACATATTTTGCACAGCACTGAAGTAAGGAAAGGTACGACTACTTAAATCACATAAAAGCAGTTGCAATAAAACATTACATGTTCAGACACATAAAACAAAATCCTGAGACCAAACCTGAAAATAAAAAGTAATTTCTGGCACTTTATGCTTCAACAGTCAGATCTGTAACCTGTTTGTAATTTATCATCTGCCAGAGTTTTAAAGCTCTTCAACTATAATTATGAAAACAACTCTTTTCCATTAGGTTTTCTAAAGATCTCACATCATTTCAAATTCATGAAAGATATCATTAACAGACAAAACCTATATGCAGGAAAGACTTCTTTTACTTGATATAAAAATATGCTTTTTAAAGAAAGTAATCCACCCATCCAGACATACGTAGGTTGCTAACAGACAAAACCAAAATGTTCCAAGTGTATTTAAAGAAAATGTACTTAAAAAAATCAAAACAAAACACCAAAACCTTTTCAGCACTTCCACAAAAATTACTTCAGATATCAAGTTGACAGTGAAGAGCTAGATTGAAATACAAATGCAAGAACTGAGAAGCAGAACATGAAAGCTTTCAAGAAAACTAATGTGAAGGTTCATGTTAAGAAGCCAGATCCCATGTCTCCGTCAACTGACAGGGAACAGTTAACACAAAATGAAATATTCCTTCCCTGCTGACAGAAAGGATCACAAGACAGGTATCATTAGTTGTCACTGAGAACACAATTTTTCAGTTTATGTTCTCCATTTCTATTTCTGGACCCCTCTACAAGAATCCCCAACAGGAACACACCAGGGAATCCCAGTGTAACACTCAAGTGTTACTTTATCAAAAATTACCGTGCAGAAACATCATAGAATTCTCTACCTTACGTGTCCACAAAAGTTAAGAGACTAGAAACTGCTGCTGGGCTACTCATGAAATAACACAATAGTAGTAAAATATTGCACATTCAGTTTCAAACTGGAAAGAACCATGTGGCCAAGAAGTTTTCCAGTAAAAATGTAAGTACTTAAAATACTTAGGGGGAAGAAGGGGAACTTTTAACATTACTGTCATCAAATAAAGCCATTCATGTATCCAACCACATTTATTAACTTACCTTTAGGCTGTTATTTAAGTCTGTTCTTGCTACAGAAGTTTCAATTACATTAGGACCTACAGAATATATGAAGAAGAAAGAGAACAATATTGAAGTAATTGTATTACTGATAAGTAATGATGTAAATACAGGATTTCAACAGACTGTACAAAACACAGTCTATGAAGCAGGTAAATAGTATCCCAATTTTCAGATGTTTAAGCTGAAAGAGAAATCACTTAGACATCGGTATCATTTATAAACCTGGTCTGAATGTTCCTTTAAGCCTCTTTGCATCAGTATTTTTTAGGCATGATTAAATAGGAAAGAAATTAAAAATCAAGAACTCCATGTCAGAAGCCCTGTATGTGTACTCCAGCACAACGAACCACACAGTATTTTTCCCAAGCTAAGCTGCACGCTGCAGCCATGAAAGTACTCAGCTACACAAAAAGCTAAGCACCAGCGCCACTGTCGTTCAGCAACTTGAAGCTCAACACGGGCTGTCAAAACAATCTGAAAAAACCAGCAGATTTAATTGCACTGTAACTGCCTTTTCATGTACGCGTAGTGTATGTGCTTGTACAATCACAAAAAGAGTACTTTCTGGCTAGTGCTGCATTTTCATTGCATTGGTCTGTTGAAGCCAAAGACACTCACATGTTCTCTCAGTCTAGTCAGTTTAGGCCCCTCCTTTTCTATAGAAATCGGGGGCTATAATATGTCATGTGTATCATCACATACATAAAAATAATTGCATAGAACTTCTGTAAACAATTTATCCTAAACCAGACAATCCATTTAATCAACAGAGCTTCACATCCAATTGTAGCAGAGGATGTCCAGCTCACTACCAGACTGCTATGCAACCATTCCTCCAACCACTCTCAATGCAGACATACACACTTAATACGTACTGATCAGCTGCATCCATTCTCTTACAACCTACCTCTACTTCTGCATGCAATGAATGGGAAGCAATAAAATCATAACTTATGTTAGAAGAGATCTCCAGACGCCCTCAAGTCCACTCTCTTGTTGAGTTACATCAGGCTACTCAGGGCCATGTCCAGTCATGTCTTGAACATCTGTAAGGATGGAGACTCCCACAGCCTCTCTGGGCAATCCATTCTAGTATTTAACCACCCAGATGGTAAGAAAAATTTCCTAATATCTAACTGGAATTTCTTCTGTTCCAACTTGTCTCTGTTGCTTCTCATTCTATCATCACGCACCTCTGAGAAGAGTCTAGCCTCATCTTCTGTGCATCCTCTGGTAAGGTTGCTGCAGACAGCAGCAGGGTATGGTTTTCCCTTAGCCTTCTTAGGTATGCAAGAACACACGGTGCTGTGTTGAAGTGGAATGCATGCACGTACATGCACAAAAGCATGTACTCATGCATGCATATGTACACACACAAAAGCACCAAAGCAGAAAAATGCAAGGGAAATGTATGGAAAAGTATGTCTCTGCATACCAGGGTGTAAACAGAGATGTAACATTTACAAATATCTGAGGGTGGGTGTCAGGAGGTTGGGACTTCCTTTGCAGTAGCTAGCAACAGGACAAGGGGTAATGGGAGGAAGCTGCAACACAAACAGTTCCACTTAAATATAAGGAAAAACTATTTCACTGTTGAGGTGAAGGAGCCCTGGCACAGGCTGCCCAGAGAGGTTGTGGACTCTCCTTCCTTGGAGGTCTTCAAGACCTGCCTGGACGTGTTCCTGTGTGACTTGATCTAGGTGAACCTGCTTCTGCAGGGGGGTTGAACTAGATGATCTCTAAAGGTCACTTCCAACCCCTACCATTCTATGAGTCTATGTATAGCAGGTAGGGACTTAGGCAGGACGTATATCTATGCACGTATTTGGGTTGTTCTGGAGGCTTCCAAGTCATAAGGCATTTCTGTTTGAAGAGTGTCTTCCCTTATGTATTTGGTCTGACAGTTTAATGTAATTTATTAATCCTCAAAATATTCTGTTTCAGCCACAAAGTTAGCATAGAAAAATTATACAACAAAAGCAGTTTTTTACAAAGACCATTGACCTCAAAGTTACTACAGAGAAACAATGAAAAAGAAGGAAGCTTATAAATGAACACTATAGGATTGTTCCGTGCAAGAAGTATATTAGGTTAGCTACACATGCAGCATTGTTTGGGCTTTTATAACCACTCTAATGACAACATTAACCATCTTACAGATTTTAAACTGAAAACTGCAGAATTTCACGCATAATACTCAAAGCTTCATATAACAGTTCAACTCCACTAACAGCCACTCACTATAAAGTCAGTTCTGCATCATTCAGCTTTTCAGTTCTGCAGATTTTTGGAAGGCAATTTTGTTTTGAAAAGTATAATTCCATTTCAGTAAGTGCTCATGGGTGATAAGTCATCGTATTTCAGTAATTAAGCCTTAACAAATACAACAACAGAATGAGCCTTTTTAAAAAGACTTTTTTTTTACTAGAATATATGAACCAAGACTGGGGCAGACAGCTCATAGTCCCAGTTTTTAAGAGCAGTAACCAAAAAGATTATGAAGTTCTACTGCTATAACTGCTAGTCCTCTGGCAATAATATCATAGAATGGTAAGGATTGGAAGGGACCTCTAAAGATCATCCAGTTCAACTCCTTTGCTAAAGCAGGTCCACCCAGATCAGGTCACACAGGAACATGTCCGGGTTGGTCTTGGAAACCTCCAGAGAAGGAGACTCCATGCCCTCCCTCCCTCGGCATCCTGTGCCAGGGCTCCCTCACCCTCATAAGAAAGGAGTTCTTCCTTGTGTTTGAGCAGAACTTTTTTGTGTTCCAGCTTATTTCCATTACCCCTTGTCCTGTCACCGGACACTACAGAAAAGTGTTGCTACGCTAAAGCTTTTTAAAGCAACTGACCAAAACAATGCTATGGTCGTGTCATTTAAAAATGGTGATTAAATTAGATGGTTGGGTTTTTTACTCTTAGTCTTGTTCATTTAACAGAATCACACATGAAAGCAAAAAACCACCCTGAGGAGGTGAACAGGAAAACTGAATAGAGTGCTCTGCACCTTGGGTTTTCCTTGAACTTGTCTCATCTCAAAGATAACAGACCCATTGTGAATAGGGAAAGAAAGTGAGTGTAACTTGGGAAAGAAAAACACAAACAAGTCTGCATCTGTCTTGGGTTGTAAGAACTAAAGAGCAACAGCTACCTCAGATGAAACTGTCTTGTTTTCTCAGACGAGAAGCAAAACTTCTGCTAGGCTTCCCAGACTGTAGATAGAGGTGTTGAGTATGGGCAATGGCATATTCAAGTAGCACAGAAAATATGGATGTATCTCCCACTTTTTAATTTACTTGCTGGGTTTGGTGAGCTATGCTCAGACTGTACCCTTTAACAAGGGAGCACTCTATTGTTTAGTGCTCTTCCCTCTCTCCACAGGAAGCAAGGTGCTGCCAACAAAAGCCAGAGAAAAACACCACAGCAAGCGTTCAGTGGGTGTCCTTACAAGGTAAACAGCATTCTTTCTAAAATAGTTAAGTTATAATAATAAACTGTGTTCATGCTTTGCCAACACCTCTATCCAGCAAACCTATCTTATAAGGACAAGAATCCCACCACTGTGCCAGTTCCTGAAGCAGATCACAGGTGAGTCCTGAGACCCTAGCAGGGTACAGATGACCAAGCACTGCTTACAGTAGCCAAGTCCTCTGGACCAAAGGCAACTACATCATCATCACATCACTCTGCACACAGCTGCAATGCAACACACCAACCCAGCTCTCTTTCAGGATCTGCTGCCAATTAACAATGAAATGCTCAGTTTTCTCTTTCAGGAGCTGCTTTTTGCCTAGTCTTACATAAAAAAAAAAAAAACCTTTATTGTATTTCTTGCAATTGGGCAGAATAAACAACTACAAATATGGTTCACTTTTTAAGCCAAAGGACATCAAATTGAGCAGTTCATGGGGGTTTTTTTCCTTTATCATTCATATAAAATGCACTTTTGTAAATGTATTTATATTATATTTTAGTGGCCAAATAATGCCCTTCAGCATTCGTAGACAAGTCACAGTAATATCAGCAGTTATCCTTTATGAACTGAAAGTCTGTTTGGACCTTAGGCTGCTGCAATAAATCAAACAGCAGGAAAGAAGGTTTCAGTTCACAGTCAGATTTTATTGTTTAATGCCTCTATGAAGAATGCACTGCCTACAAGGCACGGATGGGCACAAAAAGCCTGAACAGCCGTCTCAAATTAACCCCCACTTCTTTCCAAGGCAGGCAGAATGAGTCCCAGGCTTGTGCAGCCCATCACATTCCAAAGGAAGTGAAGGACAGTGCTGACCTTAAGACAGTTCAAGAGGTGTCACACAGTGGTGCAGTAGAACACGCTGAGTGACAGAAAAATAAGTAGTGAAGTGGAGGGTGGGGGTAACATCCTTAAATAATTCTTACATGGGGTAATGAGTAGAAGTCTTTCCCTTACCACCTCCCTGTTTGTCACTTAACTTCTCTGCTTGACAAAGCTATCCTGACAGCAGAGTATTAGCTTATTAACACTGCAGTGACAGCACGGTGACTTCTTTTTCAAGTCAGCTTTAGATCTGGAAGTGCTCTGTGGCATGAAATACAGAGGGCTCCATCTGTCTAATGACACTTTGCATCTTTGTCGACCAGACTTCTACAAATGTCTCCGATCTCCAGGATAAGTATCCAGGCACTAAATGCTTAGTCTCCCAGATCATGTCGTGACTCCCACAAACCTTGATTCCCTTTGTAACCAGAGATCTAAGTTCATACACATTCAAAAACAGAAGTTCATACTTTTACGTTACCAAAATATTTTCTATTTCTGTGGAATTTATCATGCAAACATTTAGAAGGATTTACAATTGTCATTCTCCTCACAGGAAGACAAGTATTAGCAGCACCATTTTACAGACTGAAATACAAAGAAGAAAATTAATGTAGCAGTCTGCTGAAAAATGATATTACAATGCAGCTGGTTTTGATTTACTTTACCAACTCTCAAAGCAGTTACAAATATCAAATCTGTGTATATAGTACTGGTATGAAAAAATGAGATGGAAGAAACACTTCCCACCCTGTCAAGAGTAATGCTTCCTCAGACATCTCAGGGGCAGTAAGCTCATTAGCATTTAAATACATCTGTAAATACCAACAGGTTCAGACAAAGCATACAAGAACTGTAATCTTTTAAAAAGACAACATCCTTACCTGCTATTCCTATGAAGACAGTCAGACCAAAACAAACAAAGAATACTACAAAGACCAGAACAAAATGCCGTTTTGACAGCGTATATAATCGCATTGGTGCCAGCCTACGGGAAGCAAAAGAAAACACAGGATTAGCTGTCAGTCATATTTCTAAAAAGACCCCATTCATTCCTCCACAAAGAAAATTAAACCCAACTCTGAGGTAACATGTAACACCAAGAAAGAAAAAGAAACAATGCTGCTTTACAGAGCAAGGATAACTACTTGGAATCATTAGACATCTGTATGCGCACGCATATCCACACTCCAAAATGTATGAGGTTTGCCCATTCTTTTGGGTTTTCCATTGTCATAAGACTGGAGCAAGAGAAAGCATTTCTCACAATGAGAAAAAGTTACATTTTTTTAGTTCATACATTAATAATTTAAACATCTAAGGTACCACATCTCCTGCAATGACAGCTTAACCTAAAGGGATTGACGTCACTAGCAACTTGGTTCCCTGCACAGGATCTTGATGAGGTTTCTACACCCTATGATATACCTCATCCCTGAAAGGCCACCCCTAACAAGAAGTAAGGCAGAACTCCAGATGTCATAGATGTGCACACTCGGGCTCTGCATCCTTGCGTGAGCTCCACCAAAGCCTGGGAAACAGAAACCTGAACTTAAGTTTATTTTTAGACACTTAAATACAAATATACATAACAGCAATGCCATCTCTTCCACAACTTTTGAGGGGTTATCACCAGGTTAAAGACAAAATAGAGGGGGAAAAAAAGTACTGAAAAGACTAATTGTATTCTCTTAGAAACAATTAATTTCCAATTTTGTTAAATTAATGGAAAGATGATCAAAGAACCAATACTACAGAACACATCCCTCCTCCACCTTCCTTTTTGTTAAACGCATAGCTCAAAAAAGGAGCAATCCACTGTGTTTCAAAACACAGCCAACGTTTTAGTTTGAGTTATGCCAGAACTGAGCCACCATATAGCTGATTTTTCTATTGCTGTTCCAGGACATATGATGAAAGCAAGCTGTACAGTTTATATGAGAACACCATAGGATTGGGAGTAAGGTGGTGTTGTTTCCCAGTAAAGTTGCATGAGCACTACCATAGAAAAGAAATGAAAGCCTGAGAATGTAATGACTGTCCTTCCTTTCAGCTTGGGATAAAACTCCTTTTCACCATCTGAATGGTGTGCTCTTACTGGTTCACCGCTTGTATGAAGAAATGTGGAAAGGATTCCACCACCTTTTCTAGGGCGAGGTATCCATGCCCACCATGTCTGGCAGCCCTTAAAAGCAAGGCAAACAAGTCACTTGAAATTAATAGATGGATTTCATAATAACTTTTATTTTCTTTAAGAACTGCTGCATTCTCTGCGAATGAGCCACTACAAAAATAATGATGCTATTTCTTTGCTGTAGAGTTTGAAAGATCCAAATCTTAATGTAACTCACAAAAGATGTGAGGATGGGAGGTAAAAAAAATCCCACAAGTAATGAGAACTGCAAGCAAGGAACTGTAAATGTTAACAAGTTTGCATAAGCTGGCTGTACAGGACTCTGGGCACAGCATCTGCAACCAGGCTGTAACTTGCCACACCCCGTGCAAAAACCTCACACCAGTCTAGGAAGTCAGAATAGACGATGGTACAGACAAAAAAAGGAAATCATACATGAAATTATCACAGTCATAAACAGGAGCAGACCAGATCCCTGTCACCGAGATCATCACACAGAAGTCTCAAGGACAAATATGACTTACAAGGCAACTTTGAAAAATGACAATTAATAGAGGCTTTTAAAACCAGAACTTGGCTGCACAACTTTTGTAGGGATCTAATTATAGTATTTTCCTTAAATCAATGTCTTAACACCTCAGCCTTCACGCACAAACTACTTTAAAGTTATTACATCTGCACTAATACTAAACTAACTAAGGTGCATTATCCCATCCGTTCCAAGGGCTCCTTCATTCCCACAGGTGACTCGGTATTCCTTGTCTGCCTAAGAACACCATGTATGGGATATTACCTTGAGATACCAAAATACTAATCTGAACAAGAAAATCTTTGATATATATAAAAAGGATACATCAAATGTTGATGTGCCTAATTTAACTGTAAGGGTTCAACTCAACGCTTTATGGAAGAATGCACAATGAGGATCACTCAGCACACAGAAACTAGGTCTGGATGGGAAAGTCCATGGGTTGAGAATAGCTGACAACTGTGAGAGTATTGTATACATGCAGGAAAGCATCACATACATTTATGCTCTTCTTCACAGCTTACATCTAGGCATCCACTTAACAGCTACAGTCTGATGCAGGACACTTCTGACTTGCTATGCATTTTCTTGGTTACTTTGATAAGCTTCCTAATTTGCAAGCTTTTGCACACATTTCCAAATTTACAATGTGAACATGAAAAGCAGCTTCATCTCCATGGTCCTTACAGGAATGTCACAAGAATTTACCGCCCAGCCAACCCTCCCAGCGTTACAGCCATCGGCAGTTATCACCTTGGTTTACTTGTGTGCCAGAGCACACATGCACTTATATGCTTTCAAGAAACATGTTCCAGACATTAGCTCATTCATTAACTCCTCTCCAGGTGGTGCAACATCTAGTACTCAAAATGAGTAGGTACACACCTACCTAAGAACAGTAATGCTGGCATTTAAGAAAGAGGAGACCTGAGAGAGTAGGGACACTGTGTTCTCCCTCCTTCTTTCATACTAGTGCTCATGAAATCTCATTTAAGGCACTGACTACACGTGCTGCTTCACAGGTCAGTCAAGCAACATGGACACTTGTAAGAGCAAGTGTAAGACCTCAGCCAAACATTAACTGCATGTACCATGACAGCAAACAGCAATTTATAGCATTGCTATCGCACGATGTGTTCTTCACTACCCCTCACTGTAACAACGAAATTTCCTTGTGTGGTTTAAGTGTCTGGTTTCATTTATCACCAGCTGACATGTAAAGTAAATAAAATTAACTGCATTCACTGTTTCCTATCTGCCACTTGGCAGACTAACAGTACTACCTCGTACTGATCCAGGACAGCTGACAGCTAACCACGACTGTGCTCCAACAGCTCAGGCGCACAGGGTGGGTTTGGCTGCGTTCGTTGAAGTTTGAATAATTAGTCACGACTATGGCTCTGTCCACGCGAAGACATATCCAGCAAAACAAGTTTTTCCTTAGCAGACAGAAGGGGTTGTTCACCACAGGAGAGGCAAAACTCCAGCTTTCCTTTAAAGAACTGGGCTTAGGCTTTCTGACCGGCGAAACTAACTCTCGGCGGTTTATTTCCTCAATGAAACTTGACGTGTACAAACTGAACGGCAACAGTCGGGTCTTTACGGGGGGGGAAAAAAAAGCTTCAACCACCGCACCCACCCGCCCAGAGGGAGGCAGCTCTTCCCGGTCCCGAGCAAACCGCGCACCACGGTGCCGCCAGCCCCCCCACCCCCCCACCCCAAGACGCAGCGGCCGTGGCGATGGCAGCGGCAGGGCTAATCACCGCCCCCTGGCGCGCTCCCCGCCGGCCGTTAAACGGCCGCTCCCGCCGCCCCGCCCGGACACCCTGCGCGCCCGAGCGAGCGGCGACCACCCCCGCTCGTCCCCCGCCAACCACTCACGGCTCCATCCCGGCGCCGCATGCGCGCAGCTGCGGGCACCTCCTCCCTCCCTCCCTCCCTCCCTCAGGCGGCGGCACCGAGCGAGCGGCGGCTCGCGGGCGGCTGCTGCTGCTGCTGCTGCAGG
>WBNH01005626.1:240144-256062 GCA_013401255.1 Urocolius indicus | reverse complement strand
AAATCAATTGCTTTTCTGATCATTCTAGCAGTGGGGTGGGATCTGCAAGACCAGTCAGCTGCTTGTAGTTCACAGGTCATGGGTTCCTCCAAGTTGTGGACAGCACATGTTTTTGGTTTTCTGTCTATGATGCAGCCAAAGGCTTATGAAAGTGCTGCCCAAGACAGCAAAGCCAGTAAGAGATCCCAGCAGAATCGGTACCAGAATGGCAGAATCAGGACCTGGAAATAAAGAAATAATCAGGGAGTGAACAGTGTTAAGAGAGGAAGGGAGAAGAAAGAGAGTGTTCAACTCCCACTCATCTATACAGCATGCCAAGCAGGTGTGGGCTAGGTAGCTTTCCATAGAGTAGTCTGGAGGGGTAGTGGCTTTTCACATGGGCCACCTTCTTTGCCTTAAGATCCCAGCAGTAAATATTGTTTGCATAAACCAAGACACAAGAAGCTAGGTGGCTCTCAGGTACGGTGCCAGGTATGGATTTAAGTAGACTCTTGCTCATACGTACCAGGTTCAGCATCACTCCTTTCTAATAGCTGGACAATATCTAATTAACATTAACGCTCCTGACTCAGGACCAGCCTCTTTCTGCACCTAATGTTCCTAAATCAGATTTCTGTTCAGTTACCTGTGGGTGCAGTTTCCTTGCTGTGCTAGACAGCTACCTCTGAATATGGAGATTCTTCCCTAAGCTCAGTACAAAAAAATGAGCACGTTGCTCTTTTATTCTCAAAGCTGCAAAGCTAAAGGAGGAAAAAAAAAAATCAAAGGAGCTCCCTATCCCTTGACTCTTCCTACCTCATCTCACCTAAAACCCAGCCACTCGAAGGAAAGAATCAATGTTTCTCACAATTATCTTAATGACATTTCTCTTCTTCAGTTTTGTTTCTCCAAAATACTACAACATGCAGGAAAATTCTTTTCAGCTGGAGGACATTCTGCCTTATTTTTCTCCCCGCTTTTCCTTCTAATGTTTCGATTCCTGCAGAGGATGCGTTGGCTGTGACTCCTTGCTCAGAGTCTACCAGTTCTGATACCAATTAACCATCACGTTTGGGATTTAGGAAGGCCAGAATAAAGGTGTGGAGTTGTTAGGATATAATCTGGTCATACTAGATGCCTGTCAAGTTGTTCAAAGTGTGCTGTTTTTCTTACAGCAGGAAAAATCGAGCAGAAACTTTGTTGAGAGAGGCAGAGAGAAACGAAAACACAAGAGACCCACCTTCCACAGGTTTATATAGAAACCTGTTCTTTGTTCTCAAAACTGGACCAAATGAAATCAGATTGTGCAGGTTTCCATAGCTGCTTCTGTCACTTGGCTGGAGAAGTGGCTCCATGCTTTCAAGGCAGTGCTAAGAAAGATGTATGGAAAACATTGCTTATTTATTTGTTAATATGCTTCTTATGCTGATTGCATGTAAAATGAACATACAGCACTGTGAGCTCAGCTTAACCAAGGGCAGAAATTCAGCTGGGGCTTTAGGAGACACAAAGTATGCAGAAGGTAAAGAACTGTATGAGCTGGAAGACGGTGGGGATCTACACATCTGCCATCAATATGCTTTACTGAATTGACTGCACTTGCTGGGAGCACCAAATCTTTCAAAAAGCTCCTTAGACCACTGAGAACGGATCTGTGGCACATACCTGTTCACATCCTGTTTTGCCATGCAGACAGACATTAAGCTCACAGTGCAAGTAGGCCACTGAGTGATTCAGCATCTGGAACAGCTGGATGGTGAAGCTAGCAGCTCTGGGCTTGCTGCTCTGCAGTAACTGGATGTGTCTGCATTCAAATTGTAACCTGGCAATGACAAATGGCAAATAATTTCAAATTTTAGCTCCTCCTGACTGAGGGCAGGGCCGAGAGGGCTCTGCTGACACAGGTCTGCACAAGCTGTCGCCAAATGTCAGCATTTTGGGCTGTACCTACCTCTGCTGTGGAGGCCACAGTCCTACCGCCGCAATATTTCTCGGAGGATGACTTTGCTACGACCATTAAAATGGCTGCTGTAGTCCAGTCGTCATCCCCTCACCTAGACTAATTCAGCAGCACTGCTGAGGTGGTCTCTTGCTAGAGCCAATATGGGCAAATCAGAAAGCTCATTTACTAACAACAATAACATGCAGCACTTCTAAGGCACATTTTGTGCCCCAGTGGTTTTACAAACATGAATTAACGAATTGCCCAATTTCCCTGTGCTCAAGAACACGTTAGGCAAGAACAGCCAGGGAATGCCAAGGTAGAGATGGAAGCCTGTCTCCTGTCCTTGTACTGCTCTGCTCCTAGGCCGTGCCATCCCCTAGCGGGAAGTGCAGGAGGATGCTGCACAGCTGACATCTGTGACAGCACAACCTGGAGCACGATGGCTGGCTTAGTTACACAAATCAAAAGGGCGAAGGGAGATTTTTTTTCCCCCTAAGGGTTCTTTGTCTTATCAAGATCTTGGTATTAATTACAAGGCAACTAAGGGAGCAGAGCACTCTTGGACTCCTTCTCACTGCTTTGAGGTTACTCTGACAAAGAGATCGGACTGCAGTCACAGTACACCAAAGAGAAAGTCTTCTAAGGATGAGCCCATTCCCAGTCCAGGCCCAAAGAGCAGTAGGAAGGAGCACTCATCCCTGCAGCTCCATGTCTGACCTGCGGAACAGGCAGCACATCGCACTAGGTCCCCCTGGGCTGGCAGAAGGCGTCACACAGCACGAGCGGATCTGGAGCATGAGTTGGCTGCTGTTATTCTGCACAGCGATTACAGCCAGGAAAGTCTCTTGGGAAGGTGTCCACCCTTCGACCTCAGGGTCTGCCTCTGCAACAGGGCGCAAGCTCATCTGCACGGTGTAGTTACCGGAGCCACAGACATCATCACTCACAACTGCAAGGCTTTAGAGAAAGAAGGAAAAAAAGCTGAGGCCCAGCTAGGCTCTGCAGCCTCTTAGGAATAAAACAGCAGTAGGGTGAGTTTCCTCAGTGAAACCAAACAGTAAGTTGAAACAAACGACCAGCATATAGATCATGTCATGACAGAGCTTCCTGTGATCAGAACCACCTCCTGTCTCTCTGCAAAGTCAACTCATCTGAACTGAGGGGAACTTTCAATTGTTTTGTTGTGTGAGCATATCTACCTTCTGTGCTAGCATGTTTAACCCTTGAGCATTATCAAACCTTCTCACCTGCAAAATCGCACTTACATTGTTTATGGGAGGAGAGGCAGAGAGTCAAAGGCTACTGTGAAAAAGAAAAGTAGGTCTGAAGAATAGTACTATTGCCTGAAATGTGAAAAAGTCCCCTTTTTATGTGATGCAATTGCCAAATGAACTAAGTGTATTTAAAACCACAACACAGCATACCCACATTCCTGAGCCCACGGAGCAATTATGTTATTAACCCCCTATCTTCAAATCATGCAGCATAAATACGCAACAGCACTGAGATAGTTACCCGTTCAAAACGGCGGCATCTGACTGCAAACCCCTCCTCTGATGTGAACCACTCAGCAGTGCACTGGGCTCCGAATCCAGCAGCGTTAGAACAGTTACTAAGCCTTCAGCTGCTTCTTCTGTTACTTCATTTGTTCTGAGCATCTCCTCTGCCTCTGTGTTCAAGAACAACCTCTCAGATTGTTCAGTGTTTGCACCACCTAGTAAGGAATTCCCCTGGGATGTAAGTGCAACCACACTGCGAGAAGAATACGAGGGGCTCTCTGGGGTTGGGATGAACTGGATTAGATCTCTGTCTAGAAGCACCTCAGTGTCTTTGGCAGCTACTTTATTGAAGACAGCTGACTGATTTGCAACCTTATTTACAAGCCTGTTAGCAGAGACAGAAAATGCTTTTGTTGTGGATGGTCCAGTGGCATGCATCACAGCGCCAGGGCTGGAAGGCCCAACCTCATGTTCAGTGTTACCTTCCAACGGTATCTTCTCCAAAGGGCCTTTTGCCAACACCAGATGTGATGAAGACACAGGTGCCCTGGAGGGCAGCTGGCTAGTGACAACATCTCCTTTCACTATTTCACTCTTCCACATTGATGTCGAGACTGCAGCTGTCTTGTTCACTCTGGCAACTGTAGGCAGCATCATGTTTGGGTCAGACTGGCTTGTTGATGTTGACAAGTGAAACACTTTATTAAGTGAAGTAGTGATATAACCATGAGAAGTCATTGCTACTGGAGACTGCGATGTGGTCTGTGTCAACTTAGGCTGTTTTTCAAAAGTAATAACGGATCCTGAAGACTGAGATAATTGTACTGGTGTTAAAATGATCTTATTCTCAAGAACTGCTGTGGGAGGGTGCCGTGTCCTTGTGTTAAACGTGGCTGACAGAGATACGCTTGTTCCAAAGAATTTACCACTTTCTGGTGTTTTTGCACTTATGCCGATTTGATTTGGCTTTGTATTTTTTCCCATGTTGGCCTGTGAGAAGAGTTCAGTAGGGGCTTGAAGGATTTGGTCACCTTTCAGGCCTGAGAGCATGGGAATATGTGTAGACATAGGTGAAGGTGAGCTTGCAGGAGACGTGCCAGACATCATCAGATGGGTAAGTGTAGCCAGAAGTCTCCTAGAAACTGTCGTTTTCTTTTGGACCTTCGTTGAAAATGGAGTATATGCTGATGCTACTGTTGGTCTCTCTGTCTTTATAAACAGCTTAGGAACAATGGGAGTCAGTCCCAAATGCTTAGTAAGAGCAGGTTTGATAGAAGTGGTGGGGGGTTGTGCTGTTTTAGCATGCACAGCGACTCCCGAACAGGCCGTGCTGCCTGCTACTGAATCCTTGTGATTGTTTCCAGCTGAAAGTGCTGAGAAAGCTGGTGGTGTGCTGGGGACAAACTGAACTTGTGATGGCTGCCTCTGAAGTGACTCCATACTGAGGAGACTTTGCGATGTGGACCGCAAAGGCACAATGCTGGGGATTGTCTTTAACGGGTACGTTATGGCTCCAGTTGAACGCGAGGTCAAACAGGCTGCGCATTGTGCGTGGGCAGAGGAAGGGCTGGTCACGAAGCCTGGGAGAGGGCCTGTAGTTTGTAGCATTACTTTCTTAGGGTGCTGAACCTTATCTAGAGCCCCTGGGACAGTAAACGGAGCTTGGGCTGGTGTTGGAAAATCAGAGAGTCCCTTTGCTGACAGGAAAGGAATTACAGAAGAAGAATGTGTTTTTTCTGTGGTAACAAATACCTTTGGGGAAACACGGGGGCTATGCTGTGCAGATACCACCAATGGTGCTGCAGTGGAGGTGAATGCCTCTGCTAATGTACTGCTAAGTAAAAGGGGACCAGTCCCCTTGGCTTCTTGGGAACTGGGAGCAGGTACCTGCCTGTGTCCAGGCAGCCTGTGCAGATGCATGTCCTGCACTGTTGTGCTAATCCTTATCTGGGGGCCCAGCAAGGGATTTGATGCTGAGGTAACAGCTTGAAACAAACTAGTGATGGCTGTATAATTAGGATTAGTTAGCACTAGCTGAGAAGTTACTTTTGGTTTCTCTGCTTGTTGGTCAGAAGCAGTGGAGAGAGTAGTTTCAGACCTCAGAGACTTACTAGTGGGGTAAGATGAAGTAGTTTTCACTAGGATATCATGACTACTTTCAGGAATATGCAAATTCAGGTCTTGCTTGTTTGTGAACACAAGGACAGTTCTGTGCTCATCTTCCCCCTCAGAATAGGGCACTGTCTGTGAACCTGGTTTATCAGTGGGCAAAAGGATAAATACAGGCTTCACCAAAATCAAGCTAGAAGAATTCAGATTTTTTAAGTCTGAAGAATTTGATGCTGACAGGATTTGCTGAATGGAAACCAGACCTCCAACACTGGTATTTGGGAATTTTGTAGGTAGAGGGGAACCTCGCATAGGCTGCAGGCATACCATGCCATCAGTACTTTTAAGCAGAAAGGACAAGTATGGGGATGATGACAGCATTGTAAGCTGATCACCTCTAAAGGCACTGAGGTTTTTGGTAGCTGTATCATGTGACACACTCAGCTGCTGCGTTAGTGCTTGTGCCAGGTGTGTTGGGATCGCATCGGAAACGCCAGGCACCACTGGCTGGGGATGTGTGGTTGTTGAGCCAGACTGACTTCCCTGTGCATGGAGTGAGGGCAGTTTTGAAGCAAAAGCTGCCAGGCTGACAGACCGCTGAATATGGGAGGCTGGAGGGGTGAAGCTGTGAAGAGGAACTTTCTGGTTCCCGTGGTCATGCAGTCCAGGGGGGCTCGTGACTGGGCTAGTTTGTGGAGCCAGTGGAAGAAAACCAGTTTTACCTGTCTGTTGTGGGAGACTCTTCTTTCTCTTGGAGCCTTCCACTGTGCTCATTTGCACTATCATAGGAAAGGCTTCCTGAGATACAGGATGTGCAGAAACGCCTTGAACCTGAGACCTAGAACCAGTAGATGTGGATGAAGTTGATATGTGAAGTGCTTTCTCAGCAGAGGTAGGGATGCCCATTAGCTGCAATCCAGCATAAGTAGAAAAAGATGGACCTGGTGACTGAAGACCTGCATGAACAGAACCAGAAGTGCTCACAGGTTGAAGGGCTGCATTCTCAAAGGTAGATGTCCCTGGGAGAAGTGCAGATGTCATTCTTTTTAGCTCTTTAGTAGTCTGGGAAGGTTTTAATGTGGAAATCCATGATGGGCTGAATGAGGATGAATGAGCGGAAGTCTGTGGGCTCTCAGGGGATCTGGATTTTTCAGGTTTACTTGTCATCCGATGATCAGTATCGCTTTGCAAAACTAGAGCTGCCATTTCTTGAGAGCTCCTGTTGGTTTCTTGGGAGATGTGTTTAATACAGTTGAGAGTCTGGGACAAAGAGAGGGGCTGTTGTCTATCAGTCGTACTAATAGGCCCTTGAAATGGAGATGGAAGCAAATCACTGTGAACTAAAGCTTCCAGATGCATCCATAATGAAGAAGAATGTATGTTGCCTTGTGGGAGCGTCTGAAGAGCAGACAGCTGGGTTGAGTGTCCAGAACCATTTATTACTGTTGTTGCTGAGTTTCTGGCTTTACTGCCTGTTGTTTCTTGCTTTGGAGATAAAATAGAGGAAAACGGGACTGCGCTTGTCTGTGGCTTTCTGGAATTGACTGCATTAAGGTCCCCTGAAGCTGGATTTTGTAGGAATGCAGAAGTTGGAATTTTAGCGTCCTTACTCTGAGTCATCTTCAGGTATGCCAATGTTACACCAGCTTTGCTGTCAGGCTGGACTTGTGGATTTGTGTCTTCTGGCCTTTTGCTAGTGGGAGGCACTCCTGTTGGTAGACGATCCACCCTTGCACTTCCAAGGGCAATCTTAACTCTGGTGGTAAATGGAGATGCAGCTGTTTCTTTTCTTGGAGCATGAAAATCTACCACTGAAGTCAGAGGAGATGTTGAAGGACTACTTGGCACCTCCACCTGCTTGATAACAGGAACAGAAGAGACAGCTATAAACTTAGGAGAGTCTGGATGTGTCCCTTTGCTGAGCAAGGGCTGTGGCAGCCCAGCACTAGAGCTGGCAGGACTGAATGCAGCCTCAGTAATATTATCTGGTTTTCCTTGCAATGACCTGCCTGGCTGTTCCAGATGTGTGGTAGCCTGGGATCCTTGTGTGGAGACAGAGATGCTTACACTGCTCAAGAGCTTGTTAGGAATTGTGTGTGCATCCTGGAGTTTTAAAGCTGCTGATTCTGTGTGCAGTTGCTCAGGCACCTCCAAGTTTCTAACCAACTCCTTAGGTAGCACAGCTGTTCTTTTAGCAGCCATCTGTGTATGGAGAGGAATGAAGTCAGCAGTTTTTCCATTGGTAGGATCAATTGTTGGACTCTGAAAATTGAAGGTCACCTCTTCCCAGTTATCTTCTGTAATGGAAAACCCTTCACTGGGCACTGGGCTACTCTCAGCTCTTGGTTGGGCTTCTCCAGGAAAGGTTGGGCCTAACACTTCACTGATGTGATGTTCGTTCCTGGAGGCATCTAATGAAAATAAAACAAGCAATTTGCCTATTCAATTGTACATGAACTTTTAAGAGGTTTCAGCAGCACTTTACATCAGGCTGAGCAAGAAGTAGAAAGTCAAGCTGCTACTGGCTTTCTTGCAGTGCCATTCTTGCAACCAGCTGCTACAAATCTGATCTTCTGCTGTTTATTTTCATTGTCATATGAAGGATGACACTTCAAACTCCTGTCATACTGATGTAAAGCATTAACCAGCCAGAGAGGAACCCTTTATGTTAATTGTACAAGGATATAAACGACAGCTGATGATGCAGGGAGAATGAAACCCTCAGGCTGCCTAAAGACAAGGTTGGTAGTTCTTCTATAGCTAAGCAAGATTAATATATACATGAACGAGCTCACTCACTTGACTCTCTTTAACTGCTCTTCGTCTCCTAGTATTCCAGTCCTATGATGAGTTTCCTGATTCATATTGGGTGACCAGGCAGGAGGAAGCTGGTTTGTTTTGTGGAAGCGACACAGCACAGAACAGAACATAGTAACTTCTCTACTTTCAGCTTCCCAAATCAAAAGCAGATACTTTGTCATTTAAAGAGGCAGACGTACAGTTTCAAATGTTATTGTTTTATCCAAACATTTGACTTTTTTTTCTGTATTCACAAGCAGAAGGTTGACATTCCCAAGTATACTTTCCAAACCCTGGACTACAATATTAATATACTCTCCAAAAAAAAATTAGCCTTTCCTCTTAGGCACCTGCCAGCAAATACATGTATCTAAAAGCTAAAAAATGATTATTTAGGTTTCAGGTTTTGACAAAGGGAAAGTAGAGATTTAGCAGTTTTGCTTCAGATGAAATCCCTGGGGTTAATATCTAAGCACAGTGCCCTGAGTGGAGATTACAACTCCTCTGCGGTCATCTGGAGAACCAGTACTACTATCAGTCAACAGTGAGCAAGATAAGCTGACATAAGGGAACCCAAAAAGCTGATATATTATTTAAAAAGAAAAGGAAATTAACAGATGATGGAGACTGGTATGTTAAATCTATAAAATACTTTGAATTGGAGTTTTGTGTAAACAAGTCAGACTCCCAGCTCAGCAAAGCAACACAGGCAATCTGTCCATAAAGACAAGCAAGGATCTATATAAAGAAAGTGATGTACCTATCCACAAATGCACCTTGCATGGGGACAAGGTAACCTGAAACAAATGTAACAATCAGAACCAACAAATGTAACAATCAGAACCGACAAAACCAAAATTACTAATTCCGTGAGAAATCCTTTGATGCCACCTCCCCACGTTTATCTTTACTGAACACTGCCTGAAATCACAAGGCTGCTTTCATTAGCCAAGTCAATTTCATGTAACTTGCAGGTAATGCTCACAGGCACATGATGAGGTAGGAAGCAAGGTCTTTCTGGTTCCCTGCAATGAGTGCCTGCAGCCTTAGGAACTCAAGAGGCATGACAGCGTTACAGGCTCATCATTGATTTCCCGATGTCAGAAATATTTGGCAGGACAGCTGTTCCTAAAGAAAACTCAGAACAATGTGTTGCTGCATGGTGAAGAGCCCATGAGAAACTTGATAAATAGTGATGCTCTGAACAAGGCTTCAGCAAACATGAGTTTGATCCTCAGTTCTGCTATGGACTTCTCCGTGAGAAGCGAGTCTGATTTTCCTTTGCTTTCCTTCACCTGAAAGAGACACATTCTTTGGGGAATGGATTGTCTCTTAGATCAGTAAGCAGCACAGCAATGTCCTGATTTAGGGCCACTAATACTACTCCCAACAGTAACCACTTAAACCAAACCTAGAGCCTTCCTACACTGCTGCACAGGGAGAAGTTGCTCCAGCATCTCATTGCTGCCACACATCTGAAGCTGATGGCACAGTGAGCAGAAAAGCTATGCTAAAAGAGGAAAATAAGGCAGGAAGATTGCAATTGAGATTAATACAGAACACATCACTCACCAGATAAATCCAACAGTCCAGCTGCAACCAAAATAAAGATGGAGAGTTTTTCCTGCATCTTGTGAGGCAGCTCCCGAGTCATCCCAACAACAATATATTTGGACTGGAAGCTGCTTGCTAAGGAGTCACTGCAAGAAGCACTTGCTGTGTTTGTTCTGGAAGGGCAGAGTATTGGGTTACTTTATAAGAGCTTAGCCTAGACAGCAACCAATAATCTGTTCCAAGGCAAAAAAAAAAACCTGCACCAATTGGAACACTTTGATTTTTAACTAAAGAAGAGAGTATGCTCACGTGCACGGCAGAGTTGGAAAACGTGACAGTTTGCCAGTCTGTGCTGAGACAAAACATGCAGAGATCAGTCTGGATCCCAGATGGAGACACTTCCCTAAAATAATCCATTTATGTAGATGTTTGACTCCGTGAGCCCAAAGAGGATGGACATTCTCTCCCTGTGACCCTCTGGGTAGGGTCAGGCCACAGAGAAAGGCTGCTGACGGTTCTGCTTTTATCATGCTATCAAGCCTGCTGGATCCTTTCTTCCCTAGGCCTACAAGCTTTGGCAAAGTGTGTTCTTAATTCAAGAGATAAGGAAAAACACCAACACATAATGAAAAGAAGCAGATTACAGGACAGCAACTAATTTCACCTAGCTCAGAGCACCCTGACCAAACATTTTGGTGGGATAAGAATCACAGAATGGTAGGGGTTAGGCAATGTTGCAGTTACACTCCCTCTGCCTTTAACAGTTAAAAGCCCTAGTGCCCTTGCAAACTTTCAGCTGAAGACAGTAAGCAGTATACCTCAGACGTCTTTCCAGGGCCAGGCACCTACATACACACACAAACACACAAATCCAAGAGCTAAACACTCAGAAATGGGAAATTTAGAACAATGCAGGTTAAGGAGGTAAGAGAGAACACTATCACATAGCCATGTTGGGACTGCAGTGGAAATCATAAGGAAAAAAATGAGCAAAAGTCAGATAAGTAGCATAATGACAGCCTAGAAAAGCACTGCAAAAGACACCAGGGACAAGGTGATCCCTCCTCAGGGAAATAACAAGAAACCATTATCCATCTTTCAACAAACTGATAAAGTTTAGTCTGGTAGATAATACAACAGATGAGGTGCTGACTGGTATCATTTCTAGTCCTTGCCATATCACTCACCTGAATGTGGTAACCAAGGTCAGGTCACTTCATCTTTTCCCCACTCTAAGTGATCTGAAGAAGAAAATGATCTTGA
The DNA here is from genome assembly GCA_013401255.1 of Urocolius indicus. Taxonomy (NCBI): domain Eukaryota; kingdom Metazoa; phylum Chordata; class Aves; order Coliiformes; family Coliidae; genus Urocolius; species Urocolius indicus. Next base: position 244,914 of record WBNH01005626.1, on the reverse strand, counting down.
CTGGCATTTCCAGACACAGAGCATTGAAATGAAAACTAACAAACCTTACATTCAGAACTAAACAAATAATCCTACTACAAACAGCAGCTGGCACACTCAGCCCTGCAGACCATGAGTCTCTTCCCACAGGCTGTCGTGAGCTATACCACCTGAATACGGGTCAAGATGTATTTCTGAACCGTAAAACCTGGTGCAACTGGCTTACAAGTATCAAGATGCTACAATAGTGATCTATAAACCCAAAGCCAACTCCCAGCTTGGATCTACTGGCATGTTTTTTGCTTTTCAAATGGGACTACAGATTGCATAAGCTCAATGTCCCTTCTGTAACTGCTTGACTGCTCAGGTCCCCTTCCCATCCCCAAACAGCAATAGCTCCTGGTGGTAACCTGCCATGCTCATAAAAATTTTGCAACAGTAATTCTTTTCGAGGAGGACAAACCAGTTCTCAAGTAACTTTTGCAGAAGGAAGTCAGAAGCAATTCTCTTACCTCATCACGATTTTATTCTGGGGACGATGTGAAAAATTCCATTAAGCAAAACTCAGCTTATCAGTCAAAACCAAGAAAGATTCGGCTTTTACACTTTTAAGATGATTTGGACTGTCCTGTAATTTTCCGGTGACACATTACACCTGCTCTTCCCCTCTGACATTCTCCCTCTATAAACAGAAGATTCAGTAACATTTTCTTCCTTAAGACAATGCTTAGTGTGTGTCAGGCTTAGAGCATAGTGCTTATCTGTACCTGAACTCTATCCACAGTATTTGTTATGCATTTGTGTAGGAAGGGTGTGACTTCACAGCAGGAACTTGAAAAAAAGGCAGTGAGATTATCAGTTGGATGCTTTTCACTGTGAGGAGAGAAACACCAGGTGCAATAGAACTCCCTTCTTCTGAAGGGGGAAGATGATTCAGTTGCTATTTTGAGATGACATACAATTTGTCAGCCAGCGTTCCAAAGGGACAAGATTACATACAGAATATACACCCATAGGTGTCAAAGAGGCTTTTTGAAGAGTCATTTTTAAGTCACACATGACTGGCCTGTCATTACATTTCTTCATAGAAATGTAATATATTCTTTTGTTTCCTGTGTTCCGTGAGAAAGTCCGTGAGATCAGGAGAGTCAGCTGCTGTTCCTATTCCACACAGAAGTAAAGGACCCCGAGATACCATTGAATTTACAAAGGCAGTGAAATGCTACTAAAATAAACAGCCAAACAATTTCTACACAAACCTCACTGTCATGAGTTATCGCTAAGATTGAGTGCTTAGTGAAATTAAGGCCAACATATTTAAGCAGGTAAATATGAGGTTTAAGCAAAGGGTGAGGTGATACCACACACAGGATATCGAATGATAATGTAGCCACCCAAAGAAAATGTATGGGTTGGAAAAAAAGGATTCTACAAAGTTACAACTCACAATTTATTTCTACTTTGAAAAGCCATTGGTCAACAGTTAACCAGCAAGAAACTCATTAATAAGAAAGGTCAACATCACTTATTGAAGCAAAGACAAGCTCATTGCAAATTATTTTAGTTATTAGCCTAGATAACAAATTGACTTCTTTCTCCTGACAGTTATGTTTTTGTCTCACTGGCTTCTGCGGAGGACCAGCAAGCACTTGCAAAAGGGAATGAAAAGTTGCTGTACTTCCAGTTAGTTTTAGCGAAGAAAATACTCAACAGCAAGTGCCATTAACAGCATGTTTTGAAGCTCTCGAGGACCTCAGATGGTGTGTATGTATTTCATAGTGGAGTTCAAGATAGCTAGGCCGTTCAGTTTCCGCAGCTGAAATATATGCCTGAGAAGACAACAGAAAGGTTGCTGGGGGGACATAAGATGACTAACAATAAAAGTTTCAAGCTTCTGCTGCTCTGCTATACTCCATGGCCAAACTATCAAGGATATGCCAAGCTACATTCCAGAAATTACTCCTCAAGTAGCATGAGAAACAGAGCTTCTTGATTACTGTTCCCCACAGAAAGGAAACTTAATACTTGACAATTGTTCAAATAGGTGCCATTTCAAGTTAACAAAACTAAGAAAACAAGGTATACCTCTTCTATGTATCTGGAATGTTTTGCAAATCTCAGAGCAAATACAGACTTTGCTTTCTGCAGTGCTTCAGGATGTGTATTAACTAGTTGATCTCAGCTCCTCTGGCGTGCAGTTTAAGATCTAGTTAACAGTTTGCAGCTAGCTGGAGCTTGGCATATGCTTGGCAGGCAGCAAGAGACATGCTTTGCTGACATCTGGACTTTCTATTTTGCTTGTTCTTGCTCTGACCTCTACAAACTTTTAGCATCACTCCTCCTCCATTCTTCTAGCACAGGTAACATCAGAAAGCAATGCAAAATGAGCTCCTTGAAACATGTTAAGACAGACAACTAACAACACAGGGCTCTTGAAGCAGAGCTGTGAAGACGGTACCTCAAGTGGAAATTCTAGCTGGAGGAAAGGCAATGAATTTCATGGAGTCTTTATATAAACTAATCATCTGCCAGGGACCTGCTAGCTCTATGAATAGAATAAACTTACACCGGTCAGTTTTTCAAGAATTATCACAGAATAACAACCAATTGGTGCAGGAAAACAATAGTTTGGTTTAAAATACCTTGGTTCTGCAACACAAAGCTTCCCCAGAGCAATTGCTGCATTCTCCTGCACAGAAGTTCTTGTAGCATCACCACCAGCATGTTTCAACAACATCATCACAACATTGGAGTTCAGTAAGGATGTTGCTGCTCCAGGAACTACAAGGCACTGGCCAAGGCAGAAAGCAGCATTTCCCACAATCATTGCATTCTCCGAGTCCAAGAGCTTCAGCAGCACACTGAACCCTGGGAGAAAGCAAGATTAGGTGTACAGACTGCACACAGATTTGTTCAGGTAGCACTGATCTGTTCTCTACAATACCTGGAGGAGCAAGGCAATTTCAGAGCAAGGTTCAGGATCCAGGATGCTGCTTCAGTTCCACCTGCCTAGCTAAGTTTCACATGAAACTGCTCCCTAACAGGTTCTCCAGCAGGGAGCGAGATGTGTTTCTGCATTTGCTTAGAATTTCTCTGAAACTGAAAAGGCAGTGCTGCTCCAGACTGCAACAGCAACAGCTGCAGAAGCTGAACTAAGTGGCCCGTATCATATGACTACAGCTTAAGTTGAACAGGCTCCTAGAAATGGGGCAATGTCTGGGTTGGCAAACAGAGATGACAGAAGTCTTAAGGGGCTTCTCACAAGATTAACACCCAGAATTTTGGTAGAAAGAATGAGAGTGAAGTGTCACTGCTAATTTGAGGAAGCAAAAGCTTCACCTACAGATGACAGTGAAACTAACATGGGCTGCTCAAAAGGAAGACAGTGCTCTGAGAGGCTTTTAATGAGAAGAAATCCTTAGGGTTCAAGTTGAACTACACGAGCTGACAGTTTCTTGACAGGTTCAATCAGTTAGATAAAACTGAAATGTTCTCTGTTGTAGTTACATTAGCATTAATTGAACCTAGATTTCAAAGCAATCTAAGTAGTGTCATACTGCATGACTAGAACAAATATACGCCAAAATACCCTAAGAGATCTGGTCTGATATCAGCACTCTGTTGGCCTATCCATTTCCTTTTAATACCAGGCCAAATATCCACATGTAAACTGAAGGAAATCATGAACAGCCTCAACCTCTGGGAATCAGATGTCTAAATGAATTTTCTTATTTTGGCCACAAACATCAGGAAATACAACCCAATTCAGTTAGTTTCCAAGCACTTCTTTCAACATACGTGTACTTCTGGCCCTGAAAAGGCATTTTGAGACGTTTTACGAGTAATGTGCCTGTTTCCATCCCCACAAGGAAGTAAATGGATGATACTGAGATTGTATCTCTACATTCAGTCTCTAATAACTGAGGTTGTCAGGTTGTCACTTACCTGGATCTGACTTCACTAGATCTTCTTGGGCTTGTCTATTGCTTCTGGTGCAGATGGACAGAGTCTTTATGCTGTAACTGGATGTGATTGGTCCTCCGGCCTAGATTTGGTTAGAGTAAAGCATACATTAACAAACTCACAGATCATTCCGCAGCTTACTCAAGGTCACAGAACAGCTTAGGTACCATTGGCCATCACACCAATTTTAAGCTTAAATCCTCCAGCTGGGCCTGCAGCAGTGTACTCCTGATTTTGCAGGTCTCTGCAAGCAGAGCCGTGCACAGGCCTCTGGCTCATATGGAAACAACTGAAGAACGTGGGCTACAGACCACACTACAGAAGGCAGCCTTAGTCTGTAGACTGGCTACCTAGCCTGTAATTAAACTTGAGAGCACTGTTACAATGGACAATAGAGACACAGACACAAGCAGCCAGAGTGAGAGCAAGGGTCTTAGGGAAAGGAGGCTGAACACAGAGACAGCTACTGTTTTCTTACAGGACAACACAAGGAGAAACAAAGTGAATTTTGTTCCATAATTTACTTTTAAAAATTTGATCATTTTTTTCACCACCCCTCCTTTCGTTGCCTCTTCCACTGCCGAGGAGGATGCTGCCAGGACACGACTCAGCACTCCAGTGGCTCTCTACAGTACAAAATAGTGTGAAAGGAGGCAAAAAAAAAAAAAAAAAAAAGATAAGTAGTTTATTTTTTGAGACAACTTTAAGGAGTTTTCAAACTATTTTCTTTTTGCAGTATAAATTCAAAGTAATTAAAGGGATAAAAGGAGAAATTTACAGAAATATAACAAACACCTTTAGGACTTTTTTTTTTTTTTTTTTTTTTTT